>CM074726.1:55974247-56149247 GCA_037306005.1 Rhinophrynus dorsalis | reverse complement strand
AAGGAAGACTGAAGTATTCCAAATAATACAACTTTTATTCCAAATACATTTTATTTTAATAATATTGCTGGAAATTGCAGACTAATAATTTAGTCATAACCATTTTAAAGAGATAATATCACACAATATGAAACAATATCATATTTATCACTGGGTTTATGCTACTGAATAAAACAAGGGTACATCTGCTGCTGAGGGATGTTTTATTCAAAAGTTATTGCAGCTCAAATCTGCATTTGTTCGCGGGGAGAGGTTACTGACTCTGCACTGTTTGGACATCACTGTGAGTAATCTGCTCCAACAGCTGTTAAGATGATGGTTGAAGGAGATAGCTATGCGCTTCCCAATATTTCTGTCTGTTTGTTTTTGTTTCCACAAGGGCTTGTGAGATGGTACTGGGAGTAGAATTTACCCCTCTGAGAGAAGCTGCACTCTGTACCACTGCTGGGGAGTTCATTCCCGAGTGGGACAGAATTTGCATTCCCCCCTCTGTTCGTTGTGTTACCCTATCTACCAAAGAGGGAGGCATGGACCCCTAATATCTCCTAAAGAGGGACACATGGTAGCTATGCACCCCTAATATTGCCTAAAGAGGAACACTTGGGAGGTATGGACCCTTATTATCTCTTAAAGAGGTACAATTGGAAGGTATGTACCCCTAATATATCCTAAAGAGGTACATTTGGGAGGTATGGACCCCTAATATCTCCTAAAGAGGGACACTTGGGAGGTATGGACCCTTATTATCTCCTAAAGAGGGACACTTGGGGGTACAGACCCCTAATATCATCTAAAGAGGTACACTTGGGAGGTATGGACCCCTAATATCGCGTAAAGAGGAATACTTGGGAGGTATGTACCCCTAATATCTCCTAAAGAGGGATACTTTGGAGGTATATACCCCTAATATCTATTAAAGAGGGACACTTGGGAGGTATGTACCCATAATATTGCCTAAAGAGGGACACTTGGGAGGTATGGACCCCTAATATCTCCTATAGAGGGACACTTGGGAGGTATGTGCCCCTAATATCTCCTTTAAGAGGGACATTTGGGTGGTATGGACCCCTAATATCTCCTAAAGCGGGACACTTGGGATGTGTGGACCCCTAATATCTCCTAAAAGGGACACTTGGGAGGTATGGAGCCCTAATATCTCCTAAAGAGGAACACTTGGGAGGAATGGACCCCTAATATCTCCTATAGAGGGACACTTGTACACAGCGGTAACCACACCTCCCAACACCATGTTATTTGTGAGAACTGTTGTTTGGTCTCGTGGTTGGATCTCCGTGAATAGGTTAACCACTTCAATGCTCTACTGTTAAGCATAAATAGGCTCATGCACTCTTTCTGATTCATTTAAGGAAAAAAAAAATTCCCACTGACTGTCATGTCCGCCTCCACAGATATGACATCCAGGGCTGATTGGAAGATATTCTCTTGATCATAGGCACAAGGGCAAAATCAAAAGGGGGCAATTAAAATTTCCTGGTCATAGTAAGTGGTGTGTATGTGTGGGGGGTTTATTAGAAGGGTTTCTTCCCTCTAATCCTTTTATTGCTTTGCAATGTGTTGGCTAGCCCTCTGGCGCTCAAAGGGTTAACCCTGTGAGTGCTGGTAAGGCATCCAATGCATTGCTCTGCAATGCACTAGATACCTCTCTAGCACTCAAAGGGTTAAAGAATTTGGTTTTCGTCCCAGAGAGTTTACATGCGAAATCAAAGGATTCTGCCACAGCAAAAAAGTTTGAGAAGCCTCATTCTAGGCAGACGCCACTTCTGTGATACTGAATAATCTCGTTTTTCGATTAATTTTTTTTTTTTTCTTAATACACAGACTCTTGTTTATTCTCCCAACACATTTGTTGTTCCTATATCACAGTTCTTATTTTCTCTCCTTCACACGTGACTTGTGTTTATTGCGGATTTTATAATAGGTTTTTTGCCATCCGCTCTACAAATCATATCGACTGGTAACAAAAGGATGATAAGAGAGATTTGAAACTCATCTCGCCTGTCTTGTTTTGCAGACTCCAAGGGTGCAATATTAATGTATTTTCACCCCCGAGGGCTGAGTTTTGATGATGCCACTACCATCGGCTGATGCTTGATGGTATTTAGAGATCTTAGGTCGTAGAGGCCTATTAAACTGCAATATTTATACTACAACATGTCACTTCTGAGCTCTTGAATGTCAGGGACACGATAAATATTGCTTTTCACCGGAACAGAGAGTGACCCGGAGTATTAGAACTGTTTCTGAGCCATGCGCTTCTTTCTGTCTATCTTTAAAGTGATAGTAACTTTTTATTTTACCTCCTATATTCTGTAAGTGCCAAATATGTAAAGTCGAATTGCCTACGCATTTGAGTTTATCATCTTCTCCTATATTTATTTATTTTTAATACCTCCCTGACATTCAAAGGGTTAAAGATCGGTTGATCAGAATTAATCTATGATGAACCGACTCCAAGTGGCCGTTATGATTTTCTTATGCGTTTAAGATACGCGGGGGGTTTATTAGTAGGTGTTAGTTGTTTCTTTAAATCCCAGGCCTATTGATGATACTTGGCGACAAGTTTTGGAATCATCAGTTTTTATTCCGAAATGGTTAGCCTTTCCCTTATTGCACCTTAGAGGGGACGTTGGCTACAGTCCCGATTATAGTTAATTTTCTATCCTAGCCTTATTTAAAAGGAAACAATAAATATTCCTTAAAGGGACAGTAATGTTTCAAAATAAAAGCAGCTCCAATTAATCTTCATAGTATTTGGGCCATGGAGAGTGTTATCCACATCCACATCTGAGGTGAGTAGTGTTACTTCAGTAAAAGGGGCGGGAGGGGGAAACTTTATAATTCAATTACTCTTGTACTACAACTCTGACAGTATTGACATAACACTCTCCATGGCCCAAATACTAAGAAGATTAATTGGAGTTGCTTTTATTTTGAAATATTACTATCCCTATAAAGTGTTAGTAATGTCCAAGTACAAATATGTTGCATTGTGTAGAGCTTAAAAATTGAATGCAAAAAACGTATCTCTCAAACCGCTATAGTGTTGAAAGATATCGGCATTCAAAGTTTGATATTTCCTGCCATCAGCTGTAAAGCTGTCAGCAGGAGATCCGTGTCAGCCGACACAGAGGCTCTGCAGCAGAGCCGCAATCCCGGTTGACACGGATCCCCTGCTGACAACTTTACAGCTGATGGCAGGAAATATCAAACTTTGAATGCACGTATCTCTCAAACCATAGCGGTTTGAGATATATGGTTTTTTTGCATTCAAGTCAATGTTTTAAGCTCTACACAATGCAAAATATGTGTGCTTGGACATTACTAACACTTTAACCCCTAGGATGCTACAGAGATCTTCAGTGTGTTACAACAGACTGCTCTGGAATTAATTATGTTTTAGGAGTGAAGCATTTTTCAAAATAAAAGGAATAATGGAACAAGAGGACATGATGCAGTTATAAGGTGGTAGATGCGTACAATCATTCAAGTGGTTAAAAAAAAAATTAAATCCGTTGGAATATTGGGAATTTTAATTTGTGCAGTCGATTCGCTCTAATTTACGTTTTATACATAAGCGCCACTGACTTGGCTCTTTGCTCTGCCACAGAAGCCAGCACAGAAATGATTATGGTTATGCAGGAGAACTAATTAGTTTAGAAGAGCTAGCACAAGACTGAAATAAACTGAAATTGGGTCAAGAGCATTAATATCTGTGTGTTGTGACCTTGTTTTTTTTCTTTTCTTTATTTCAACTTAATAGTCTTTTGAAGTGAGATTTTTTTTCTATTTAATAAAACCAGATTTTCAAGCCTGTTTTAAAAAATAATTTATCATATCATATTATCATATTTCCTCTGATTTCAGATGTCCAAAAGAGGGACCCTTTTTTTGTTTTAGGTGGTGGTGTTGGTGGGTGGGGCGTTACCAGGGCCGGCCCTTCCATGGGTCCTGGTGGGTCCATGGACCCAGGCGGCACTCTGACAGGGGCGGCCATTTGTCGCCCCAAGGGATGTTATTTCATGCACAACCTCTCCCCATGAACCTCGTCACATGCGGAGATGCCATGTGGAGCATGCCGGGGTTTTCCTCCTCTGTTCAGAGGCCAGTGCAATTTTAAACCTGGCGCCCAGACTGACGAAGAAAATCCCAGCATGCACCTCACAGTGCCTCCGCATGTAACATGGTCCCGGCTGTCATCAGTGCGGGGCAGTGGGGAGACTGAGTAAAATGCAGGAGAAGAGAGAGCCAGAAGAAGAGAGAGAGAGCCAAAAGGAGAAGAGAAACAGGCAAGGTGGGGGAGAAAGAGGCAAAAGGGGTGAAAAGAGGGGAAAAAAGAGGCACAAGGGGTGCAAAAAAAAAGGTTTTGGTGTGCGGAGGGGGGGCAGCATTTCTTCCTTGGACACAGGCGGCACAATGTCTTGGGCCGCCACTGGACGTTACCGAGAATTTTTAGGTTACTTCTGACCTATTGATACCTGTGTGTAACTGAATAAATGATTTAGAACAAGACCAAATTATTTTATTTACACAGACTAATTAATAAACACATATATACTGAAGTCTAAACAAATATTAATGTGAGTTTTATAGCTGTTGAGCAATGTGATACCGCATGATACCACACAGTCTGATCTCCTTAAAAGAGGGACACCAGGGTGGGAAAGAGGGATTTGGGTCTCAAAGAGAAGAGGGATTGTCCCTACTTAAGAGGGACATATGGGGGGGTATGGAACCCTAATATCTACCAAAGAGGGACACTTGGGAAGCATGGACCCCTAATATCTTCTAAAGAGGGACACTTGGTAGGTAAACTTGTATACACACTACACAGTCTGATCTCCTAAAAAGAGGGATACCAGGGTAGCAAAGGGGGACTGAGATTTTTGCTTTTCAGAGAGGGACTGTCAATACTAAATGGGGACAACTGATAGTTATGAAATTTAAAATGAGTTTCTGATTATTAACGCCTTGGATGTTAGTGTCACAGTATTCAGGCAAAGAAGGACAGACACAATATGAAATGTAACCACCTTTATTAAGAATATATACAGCAATAATAGTATAGCCCACACAACCCCACACCACAGGATGATAGGACCCAGCCTCCTACTAGGAGCTGCTCACTGTGCTCTGCACTGCACTGCTCACGAACCGAGACTAGGAAAGAGGCTCGGATAGAACACCAGAGTGAACAGTGTATATAGCATAAGTCACCACTCCGGGTCTCGCGACCGGAGGCAACATGGATCGAGAGCAGACTAGAACCATGGAACACAGAGGCTACAGGTCAGGCAGGCTAGGAGTGCATGGAGCGAGTAGGCAGCCAAAGCCACAGGTCAGGCAAACCGGGGACTACATGAAGCGAGTCAGGAGCCAGAGCCAGAGGACAGACAAGCCAGGGTCTACACGGAGAGAGTTAGTCAGCCATAGCCACATGTCAGAACCAATGTGGGTAGTCAGACAAGCTGGGGTCATACACGGTGAGAGTTAGTCAGCCAGAGCCACAGCACAGAACCGATGTGGGTAGCCAGACAAGCCGGGTCATAGACGGAGCGGAGTCTCAGGTAGACACGGGTTATAACAGAGAGCAAGAGATACTAGCAGAAACCTCACGTAAGGGCAATGACTGCTAGGCCCAAGGAGGTATATAAAGGAGCAGGAGAATGCGGGACCCAATTAGGCAAAACAGAATAGTCCCATAAACAGGCGTCCGTGTCAGTGCCTGTCTCCTGTCGTCAGCTATGAGGAAGTAGCCGCAATCTTGCCGGCTGACACACCACAGAGGAAGGAAACACAGGATCGCTTAGTCCTCTAAGGCAGACTGTGATAGTTAGTAAGTTCTCAGACACATAGCTTACCTGTCTGGCATCCAGGGAATTATAGATATTACAACTTCTTTGATTCCTACTGCAGGGAAATCTATTTGCTTTTAAAATGTTCAGCGACACTTCATAAATGACAACTGGAAATGACAGGCGGGAGGGAGAGTAGTGTGGAATGTTAGTATCTGGCTGGCAGGGAGTGGCAGGTGAGTAGGAGAGCAGTGTGGAATGTTAGTTTATGGCTGCCAGGAAGCAGCAGGTGATTTGGAGAGCAGTGGGGAATGTTAGTATCTGGCTGGCAGGGAGTGGCAGGTGAGTAGGAGAGCAGTGGGGAATGTTAGTATCTGGCTGGCAGGGAGTGGCAGGTGAGTAGGAGAGCAGTGGGGAATGTTAGTATCTGGCTGGCAGGGAGTGGCAGGTGAGTAGGAGAGCAGTGGGGAATGTTAGTATCTGGCTGGCAGGGAGTGGCAGGTGAGTAGGAGAGCAGTGGGGAATGTTAGTATCTGGCTGGCAGGGAGTGGCAGGTGAGTAGGAGAGCAGTGTGGAATGTTAGTATATGGCTGCCAGGGAGCGGCAGGTTATTTGGAGAGCAGTGGGGAATGTTAGTATATGGCTGCCAGGGAGTGGCAGGTGAGTAGGAGAGCAGTGGGGAATGTTAGTATCTGGCTGGCAGGGAGTGGCAGGTGAGTAGGAGAGCAGTGGGGAATGTTAGTATCTGGCTGGCAGGGAGTGGCAGGTGAGTAGGAGAGCAGTGGGGAATGTTAGTATCTGGCTGGCAGGGAGTGGCAGGTGAGTAGGAGAGCAGTGGGGAATGTTAGTATCTGGCTGGCAGGGAGTGGCAGGTGAGTAGGAGAGCAGTGGGGAATGTTAGTATCTGGCTGGCAGGGAGTGGCAGGTGAGTAGGAGAGCAGTGGGGAATGTTAGTATCTGGCTGGCAGGGAGTGGCAGGTGAGTAGAAGAGCAGTGGGGAATGTTAGTATATGGCTGGCAGGGAGTGGCAGGTGAGTAGGAGAGCAGTGTGGAATGTTAGTATATGGCTGCCAGGGAGTGGCAGGTGAGTAGGAGAGCAGTGGGGAATGTTAGTATATGGCTGCCAGGGAGTGGCAGGTGAGTAGGAGAGCAGTGGGGAATGTTAGTATATGGCTGCCAGGGAGTGGCAGGTGAGTAGGAGAGCAGTGGGGAATGTTAGTATATGGCTGCCAGGGAGCAGCAGGTGATTTGGAGAGCAGTGGGGAATGTTAGTATATGGCTGGCAGGGAGTGGCAGGTGAGTAGGAAAGCAGAGGGTTAGTATCTTTACGGTATTCCTATCAGTATTATCTAGTTTGCATAAATTACAAATTAACCCTTTAAGGGTTTCAGCCCCCCCCCCTTGCCCTCTAAATGGTTACTAAAGCTAAATATCTCAATCTATTGTTTTAAATAAAAATTACAACATAAAGGTGGGCTCTTGGAGGCTAACATAAATGGAGGCTCTTTCAAAATCCTCTATTGTGACGAAACAGGAGTAGACAACCTATGACACGCCAGCTGTTTGAGTCTATCAGCCGTTGGTAGGTGGGAGTTGGAGTCTTCAACAACTTCAAAGATGCCCTGTTAAACCCTTAAGGACCATTGACATGGCAGGACCGTCACGCTGGTCCGGCACTTAAGGACCAGTGATGGTCCTGATACGTCACATACCGGGGACTGAAGTTGATCACTCCAAGACCGGAGTGATCTCTTTCAGTTCCCCGTTTGGCGTGCCGCCCCACGTGATCAGTCACGTGGGATGGCACGTCAAAGTTTCCTATCTGATCCTTAAAGGACCGCGCACCCCAGGACCGCTGGTCCTTAAGGGGTTAAGTGGTGGTCTGCTTTTAAATTTTGGAAGGCCTCTTCCACCAAGTAGCCCTTCCTGAACATCTACCCACGTTTTCCTAATGTCATAACTGCCTGTGTCATCAAGTATAACCTATACACAAAGCTGCCCAGCATAGTACAAATGAACACATGCACCTATCTCTAGTTTTCTTTATCGTTTATTGTTCTTGTCTTTTGGCATGATTTTTTTTTTTTTTTCCCCTCCACTCAGGCAGTAGCGCAGTGTCATAAATTACGATGCTAATAAGTAGGTTATGGGAAAGGACTGCCATAGCAGCTCTGTCTCCTCCACCAAAAAATGAATAAAATAATATACGTGTAAGTTTATGCGAATTAAGAGGTATAATAAATTATCCCGGTTTATTTTTCAAACCAATTTAGCAGAGTGCAGCTGTTTTTTTACGAGTCCGGATAGGAATAACCTATGATTCCACGAGACACGAGGTGGGGTTTTTCTCCCCAATTACCCAAGGGAGGGGAGATCTTCTCCAAGATGATCCAGCTTGCTCAGCCTAAATGAACGCAGCAGCCGAACAGTAACCCATGACCGGATGCAAATCACCTGGCTCTTTAGAGCTAACAATAGACTTTGCTTTATTGTTCTGGCATTTAACAACCGGGAAGATAACAAATTAGGCCACCTGGGGAATCAGTATTTCTGGAACGCTGAGCAAAGGCCCTTTTGAAGAAGAAGAAGAAGCCGAAAAAAATTAACCATTTTTTTTTTCTTTTTTTTCCAGCTAATAAGTCTTGACCTAAAGCATTATTAATATGGCCGGTGATGAGAGCGTAAATGTATCATTTCGCTCCTCTCCTTGTGCTTCCTTTTCAAAAGCATTTTGGATGGTTTCCAGGGATCATGTTTTTACTTAGAGTCAACGCTTTAAAGGCAAGATAACACCTGCTAATTGTAACCCCACTTACTTTACTATGGCCAGAAAATATAATGGTCCCTATTCATTTTACCTGCTTGCCCCCTTTGTTCCAGAGATGACCTCTACAATCAGTTCTTGATGTCAGGTCCATGGAGGCAAACGTGACAGTTGCTGGCAAATTGTTCAAACTGATGCAGGCTGAGTGCATTAGACTACTTGGGCAATACATTCTATGTGCCCTTCGCTCCACCCATGGCCACACTCCCACTCGTCACACAACCCTGCCCCCAGTGCCATCCACTGTTTCCTGGCACACAAAATACTTTTGTCCTGTAACCCCTTGCTTGCTAGAGTAATCTCCAGTGCATTGCTCCTCAATGTACTGGAGATCTCTCTAGCATCCAAGGGGTTAAATAATACCCTCTAAAGGGGTTATAAAACCGAGGCAGGGACATTGAGAATTCTCTGGCCACACCCGCAATTCGGAATGTGGGTGTGACCGGCACAGCTGAGGCACCGCCCCTCAAAATTTGGAGCTCTAGGCAGTTGCCTACTCTGCCTGTTGGGAAATCAGTCCCTGCCTTTGCTTAGATTGTTCAACACATTGTAAAACAATGCGTTGCACACCCTCTGGTCCTTTAACCACTTAAGGACCAGCCACGCGGCCGGCAGCTAAGGTCCACGGGGTATTTTTATTTTCAGCATTCAATTTAGGGGTCCCTGAGCGGTGTGCAGCATTGCAGGGACCCCTGAATTCCATGACATGCCGGGACAGTCACTGGTCCTTAAGTGCAAGACAGCTGTGACGATCACGGCATGTCATTGGTCCTTAAGGGTTTAAAGTGTTAAGATTCAATGCCATGCTTCTTAATAGAGAACATGATTGACAGCGCAGGCATGCAGACAAGATGTCTGTGCTGATACCAGGCTTCCGGTCTCGGAAGATTAATGATTTCTGTAGAATCTTGTCATTCTGAGAGGTAATATAACTATTATTAAGCTAGTCGCCACCTGCCTAATTATTGCAGGGCGACTTTACTTCTGGTAGTAGTTCATTTTAACTCTCTGAGTGCTAAAGGGGTATCCAACGTATTGCAAATGATTTAAAGGTTTAAGTGTCAGGTAGGCACTACAATGCATTGGATACCCCTCTGACACTTAAAGGGTTAAGTGTCAGAGTTGAATGCAGTGCACTCAGAGAGTTAAATATCCTGTACGTAATGCAGCATCTGTAAAATTCACCTCTGTTTTCTGAGGTGTAAAATCAATGATAGTGTTCGTCCAGATAAAGTTGCACAATTTTGAAGCACACCAACATCACCATATGGGGGAAGGAGACAACCCATTGGTGTAAATGGGGCTTTTAATGCCTTGAATGCTATAGAAGCATAAACTGCATGCTTTTCAATGCTTTGGTGACCTTTCTAGCGCTGTGAACAAAACATATGTGACTTGCCAGGACCGTCATTGCTCCTTTAGTGAAATTTACAGATGACGGTCCTAGCATATCACTGGTCACTAAAGTGTTAAGCCTTAAATTTCCCCAGAACAAATATTTCAGGTTTGCTCTAGCTGTGAGGTTCTCTTATTGGTCCTCAAGGAACCTTAACCTGTTAATGACCGGCCAAATCGACACGCGGCTGTCCGTTATAGACCACCATGAATTCCGTGCCGGGACCATCACCGGTTCTTCAGTGCCGGGCCAGGTGTGAAGGTCCTGGCACGTCAAGGGTTGTTAAGGGGTTAACCTGCTGTAATTTAGAATTTTCGTTGCCTGAACATACAAAAGAGAAGCAGGATGTGTCCCTAAGTCTTTATAATATAAAGGGAAGCAATTTAGGGACTAAATAAGCAGTTCATTGGTGCAGAGGAGATGGGATTTAACACTGGACTCTCTCACCCTGAGAATTTGGCCCTTCAACCTGAAAAGCAGAGATTTCTGAGGTATTTATATGTGAAGAGGAAAATGTCCAGGCTGGATGGGCCGACTGTCTCTATTTTTCTGTATTAGAGCTCTGCACTTCCTTTGAGTTATGTTGACCTCTTGCCTTTGTGTCTCTGTTGCATTATGGCGAGAACAGCTGGACCATTGCTTTCTGTGACAGATGAAACCTTGTTCACCATGGCACATAGAGCAAATGGGTGCCCATATATCAGTGTTTCGCCACGTTCCTGCTCAGGAAACACCAATAGTGTAGATTCTGAAGGACCCCCTCCCCGCTAGTTATAAGGTGGATAGTCAATGGCTTAGTCATTGTGATTGATCCATCTATGTTTAATGAAATATATCCTTAACATCTGACCTGTTGGTATGCTCTGAGGAATGGAGTGGACAATCGCAGCTATATACAATGAAAGGAAAAACAGGTTTTGAAGAAGTAGCACCTTCACAATAAAGTGTTTCTCTGTAGCAATATATTAAAGTGGATCTGTCACCTGAGAGCAAGTTTAGTGTTATCTTTTTTTTTTTTTTTTTTTTTCCAACAGAAAAATAAAAGTTGCCTAAATGTCATATTTGCATTTTTCTGTAAAATAAGTCATTTTGGATAACTGAATCTTTGTATTTGTGTTCTATGCTAATTCACTGCACATTATATTCTGTTTAAAACAGAACTTTCAGGTATACTAAAGTGCCGCCCAAATCATTTTTCATATAGTGATAAGCATATCAATACTAGTATTTTCCTTTGTAAGTCCGGCATTATTTACAAATCCAACTAATTCGGAAACTCACTGAAGATGACATTACACACTTCTTGCCGAAGAGACATCCATGCTCTTGCACTGTCCCTCATGGTCTCCTCTGTGATTGTTAAGGGGGAAGTTGCATTGTACCTTAAGGTACAGGAAGCGACGGACGGCGCACGCTCACAGAATCCTCTACGTCTGGATGCCGGCCTGTCCGAATTAATTGAAATTGTAAATAATGCCGGACTTACTAAGGAAAATACTAGTACTGATATGCTTATCTCTATATGAAAAATGATTTGGGAGGCACTTTAACCCCTTAAGGACCATTGACGTGGCAGGACCGTCACGCTGGTCCGGCACTTAAGGACCAGTGACGGTTCTGGCACGTCACGTACTTTTACTCACCGCGCTCCTGTAGGAGTGCGGTGAGTAATACCGGGCACTGAAGTTGATCGCTCCAAGACCGGAGCGATATCTTCCAGTGCCCTGTTTGACGTGCCGCCCCACATGATCAGTCACGTGGGACGGCACGTCGAAGTTTCCTATGTGGTCCTTAAGGGACGGCACGTCCCGGGACCGCTGGTCCTTAAGAGGTTAATATACCCGAAAGTTCTGCTTTTAGGTCAGAATTACTGTTTTTACTACTATTAGAAATGGACACAGTGTGTAGGCTCTTCCTAGATTTATTCAAAGCACAGTTTATGGCGATATTGTCCCAGCACAGATACTAATTAGCATACAATACCAGACTGCCACCAACAAAGATTCATTTCTCAAAAGCTAGACATTTCCTGGTTGATAAAACTACAGCACTTCAACTTTATTCCATAGTTATAATTGTTCAAACTGTCACAATGAAATGGTGCTGCTGCATAACATTCTGTGAAAAACTGTAGCCAGTGGTTCCCCTCTCCTACTGAATACGATAGAACAACAGATGAGCTGTAGGTAAATGGTTTGGACACCCGGTGGCACTGTTAATTAAAAAGAAGTTTTAACTAGACTATTTTTTTAACCAAGCATCTCCCAGCAGTGGAAATAGACTTGTCTTACGCCACAGTAAACAATATCTGTTTCTTTCTTTCTCTTTTTTTTTTCTCTACCTGTCTCTCACGCTCTCTGAGTTTGTGTCTCTGTAGTCTTTCTCTCTCTCTCTGTGTTTCTCTCTATCTCTCTGTCTCTCTCCTCACGCTGATATATTAGTTTCCCTGCAGAAATGGTGTTTATAAATCATTATAATGTTAGTCTAGGATGCACGGTGCTTAGTGCAGGGAGAAATCCATTCTAGGTAACAACCCCAGCAGGGAGGCAAAACTCCAGGCTCATGGCTGACCACGGCGACAGGTTACTGATGGTGTGTTTTTTTTAGTTTTATTTTATGTGTGCACGCGTGCCACGAGGGCCGAAACCTCAGGGAGCACTTCTGGAACCATGTCTCTAATATTTCACATTTTCTCCAGCAAGGCCAACACAAACTGTTTACAGAGGAGAGAGAGAGAGAGAGAGAGATGCAGGTATTGAAATGGTCAGGATTTCTGAATTTTATGGTTCGACTAACTCCAAGTGATGCTCTAAAGAGGTGGTTCTCCACCCTATCCGCAGGGACTCTTAACAGACCAGGGCTAGATTCTATTACAGGTTCTAAATATTAACACCCGTTTTATCAAATAGAATCCAGCCCCAGGTCTTTATGAATACAAACCTTGTGTAAAGGTGAGTTAATTAAATGACTGAGCCTCTGATAAACCCACCCCTAAAGGCATGTGTTGGAGATCTCGCTCCGGCAATGAAAGAGTTAAATAAAAGCCTGTAGATGGGTATAAAACCACCTATATTAATAGAGGCAAACTGGAGTTATTCTGGAGTAAACCACCTGCACTATTGGGGACCAATATAAATTCCTGTTTGAATTAAATTGGGCTTTTAACCCCTTGAATTCTAGAGAATGCATTGGAGACTCCTCTAGCATTCAAGGGTTTAAAAAGTTCATATGCATGGGAATTTAAACATTTATATTTTGCTTTTAGAAATATGGGCCATTGAGACTGCTCTGACCACACCCATAATTCAGAATGTGGGAGTGGCCAACACACTTGATTCTCCTCCCCTCAACATTTGGTGCTCTAGGCTCTTGCCTACTCTGCTTGTTGGGAAATCTGGCCCTGATCACATGTGTAACTGGTGGATTTTTTTTATTCCTATTAGTTCTCCTGTGTAAATGTACGGAGATCCAAAAAAACCTGTCCTGTTAGGGTTTTCTGAGGAGTGTAGTTGATGGAGACTAAAACTCCCATTATCCCCAATCAGCCGTTGGATGCTTGAGATGTCAGCATATTGATGTGTGGCTCTTCTGATATTGTTGTTCGTGCTAAGTAAAACAACAGTACTCTAATGGCTTCAAAATGTTAAAGGGATAGTAAAGTTTCATAATAAAAGCAGCTCTAATTAATCATCATAGTATGTGGACTTTGGAGAGTGTTATTTCAGTTCTGTCAGAGCTGTAGTTCAAGAGTAATTCAATGACAAAGTATCCCCCTCCCACCCCTTTTACTGATGTAACACTGCTCAGCCAGAGCAGAAGGGAGGTGTCCAGGTAGATTTCAGAGAGGGACAATCTTCAATTAAGATAAGGGAAAAACCTGAAAAACTTATCAAGGGGGGCAGGACTTTCATTGTTCTCATAGGAAGAAGATTGTCCCCTGCTGTTATCTGTCTGGTCTATGGACTGGATTCCACATCTGAGAAGAGATGGCTTACACTAGGTAAAAGGGACAGGAGGGGAAACTTTGCTTGTGATTATCTCTCAAACCATAAAGGTTTGAGAGATAAGACTTATATCATTCTTCATGTTTTTTTAATGCCTACAAAATAAAATAAAAATAAAACAAAGTATTACTATCCCTTTAAAAGCACCAATGCAACACATAGACTGGGATAAATTATTTAAAGGCAAAAATACTAAGGAAAATTGTCAGAATTTAAATTTAGGTTGCAGAAATGTATTCAACAGTATATACCAGTGGAGAACAAATGGAAAAGAAGTAGCTCACAGCCAATGTGGTTTAATGCTAACGTAAAGAAAGAAACGGCAAGGAAAAAAGGCATTTAAACTATTTAAATCTGAAGGAACAGAAAAGTATTTCTTCAAATACAGGCAGTGCAACAAAGATTGCAAAAAAGGCAATCTGGTTAGCAAAATTAATTAATGAAACTTGAATTGCAAGGGAGAACAAGACAAATCCCAAAAAACATTTTTCAGATACATAAACAGCAATAAAACCTAGAAACCTAAAATGAGATGGGATAGTTGATTAAAGAGGATAAGGAAAAGGCAGATGTTCTAAACACTTTCTTTACATCTGTATATACCAGGGAACAATAAATGGTAGAAGAGCCTATCAAGTAACAAATAAAACCATACCATTATCCGATATAGGGCTAACACAAGAAGAGGTCATGGGAAGACTGAACAAAATTAAGACTGACAAACACCGGGTCCTGATGGTATACATCCAATTTATACATCTTTATTGCAGCTCTGATCTGCATTTCTTGGTGTAGTACGCTTTCATGGCCTGAAATCTTACAATGTCGATATTCCTACTCCATTTTATTGAGGGTTATTGGTAGATTGCATTAGCAACAGCCATGTGTGTCTGCAGTGGGGCAATTAGTGGGCAATTGTTCTCCCCGTGCACTTGGTCAGGCATAAAATTTCAGACTATGGAAATACTACAAAAAATGTTAATTTGAGCTTCTGTACCTCTTGAATAAACATCTCTCAGCAGTGGGGAGTATCCTTGTATTGCTCAGCAGGTTAAATAAACCCTGTGATATATATATATTTTTTTTTCCATAACAAGCAATACTATCCCTTTAAACCAACTTGACCTAAAAGGGCCTCTAGAGATGAGTCCACAAAAGATATTGCAGTTTTTTTTTTTTGCTTGCACACAGGTTGCCTATTAGAGGCAGTGTAATGCGGCATCCGGCAGCACCAAGGGCCTGTAATATCCATTGTGTCAGCGAGTAAGGAAACCCTGCCTTGTTACTTTATTAGAAGGGGGGACAGAGCAGGAACGTACCACTGTAAGTTCCAAGGGGTTACACTGAAACCCTCACGGGATGCAGGAATGGTGTTGAAGCTTAGTGCAGCCCATTCATTACAAGGTAAAATAAGAGCAAAGGTTATAATTCATTGTTAAAATGTGTTAACCCTTTGAGTGCCAGAGATTGCACTCAAAGGTTTAATTGGAATCTATTATACATGGGCATCCGAAGTGGGGAGGGGGATTGCACTTGCCGCTCCATATAAACATAGGGGCTGGGCATCAGGCCTGGGAAACATATTTTGGCATTGATCACCCCCCCAACACACACACACACACGCACGCACGCGCGCGCCTTGGAAAAAGTTTTAGCGGACGCCCATGACTATATACATTTTGAATGAGCATCTCTTAAAGGAGAACTATACCCAAGTGATAAGGGGTTCTTAAAGGAGAAGTAACGTGCGCTTGTGCTCTCTTTAAGAAATAACCTCTTCGATCCATCCTGAACAGGGCAGTTTTAAAAGGGATAGTAACACTTAATAAGTAAAAAAAAAAAAAAAAAAATATATATATATATATATATATAATGTTTGTAGGGTTTATCCTTCTGAATAAAACAAGGGTACTCCCACTGCTCAGAGTTTTTTTTTTTATTCAAAAGCTATTGCAGCTCAAACTTGAATTGTTTAGGTGCAGTAATCTCAATGGCTTGAAATTGTACAGTGGCGCTGTTGCTACACCATCCTAGGAGGTTTATGGTCAACTGACCAGAGCTGTCCATAGGATGGTGTACCAACAGCGCCACTGTATAATTTCAGGCCATTAAGATACTGCACCTAAAAAAAAATTCTAGTTTGAGCTGCAAGAACTTTTGAATAAAACATCTTTATATATATATATATATATATATATATATATATATATATATATATATATATATATATATATATATAAAACTAATATTCATATTTTAAGTGTTACTATCCCTTTAAGAACCCCTGAGGTCCACTGCGAAAATCAGAATTACGGCTCCTAATATAAAATATAAGACCCTCTTAAGTTTCTTACAGTCAAGGGTAAGTATGTGGTTTTGAGCCAGAACACCCCCCCCCCCAAAAGAAGTGCAATGACACCCCCCCCCCCCAGTATTTAGGCTGAACGAAGGAAAGAGATGTAAAAGCCGAATATGAAAATCTTCCATTCCTCTCCTCATTTGTAGTTTCCAGGCATTTGCCAGGCTTACCAAGACACATGCTCCCAATTAGCTGCTCCTCTTAATTTAAATGCCTCATAAATTATCTCCTGTGCACGCGGATTATAACTTCATAATGCGAGTTAGCATTTAAATAAATAGCTGCGATGTAGAAAATTAGAGAGCTTTAGAGTCTGAGGTTGCTCCGTAATGAAAGGAAAATATCACAGCAGCTGCGCCAGCGACGGGGACAATGCAGCAGAACCGACCGGTTTTTATTTGTTTTTTTATTTTATTTTTTTACCTTTTTATTGGGGAAAATATCGGGAGTTCAATTTTATCATTAGACATCCTCAATGTGTCACAAAATGCATCACTTTTTTTTTTAACCCTTTTGCATTGCAAAGCTCTCTGCTCCTTAAAGGGTTAAGACCTTGGATGCGACAATGCATTGAGAAATAATGCTTGTTTGGCACCAGTAACAGCCAAAGGCACAGAACCATTCTGGGATGAACCATCTCCACCAAAATCCTCATTGATTTAAATGGAACTTTTAACCCCTTGAATGCTATATAGGTCACCAGTGCATTGGGGTTATTTGTGACTGTAGTGTTCGTTTACCCCTTAACCCTTTGAGTGCTGTGGGGTATCCCCTGGCACTCAAAGGGTTGAGGACCACATGGCCTGGAATTGTGAGCTGCATTCTGGGATTGCAGTGCAGCGTTGTGATCGCAGAATTCCATGACATGCCAGGACCCTCACCAGTCGTTTAGAGGTTTAAAGGAGAATCATACCCTTTGATAGAAATGAGGTCCTATGGCTTCTGTATAGATAAATATAATAGGAAGTGTAATTCATATGTTAATGTGTAAAATATATGAACTATCCAATAAAGCCAAAAGCAAGAAGCATACCGGGGTCCATTTTGTCTGTTATAATTCCCCTTTTAACCCCTTGAGTACCAGACGGGTTGCAATACATTGATTTGCAATGCGTTCCATGCTCCTCTGATTCTTAACCCCTTAACGACCGCCCGATCCGGGACAGGACTGCCGTTAAGGACAACAACTCATTTTTTTTTCTTGCATAGTATTCTGGGATGAGAAGACAACATCAAGAGAGCACTCAATGGATCTGTCAAACGAACAACAACAAGTCATCATTAGTTAAATAAAAAACATTAACATTTTATTTGTAAAAGCTTTAGGAGGGTCGTGTTATATAGGGAATCCTTACACCATCTATAGTCATTATGCATGAATGTGTTTTATTTGTATACAAATAAAATGTTGATGTTTTTTATCGAACTATTGATGACTGGTTGTCGTTCGTTTGGTGGATCCATTGAGCGATCCATTCCTGTTCTAGTCTGTTGAAACCTGAGCCGAGGTTGTTGGGGGCTGCCCTGGATCAGCAATGCCCTTTGGGCCCAGTGAGTGAATTTTCTTTTTATTTGTAGCAACCTTGCATGCTTTTTCTAGTATTCTGGGATTTCAAAGAAGTGTGCAGTCATGCTGCCATCCCATAATTCCATGACGTGCCAGGACCATCAAAAATCCTTAAGTGCCGGACTGGTTTGGGTCCTTAACCCCTCTGGCACTCAAAGGGTTAAGGTTTTGAGGATCAGATGGGATGAGCAAAACATTGGGAAGCAATGCATTGCACAGGGCTCTGTCCTTTAAATGGTGAAAGTGTTAGGAACTCTGTGTGCACATTGATGTAATTCAGTGTGTCATTTTTGTAATGCTGTTTGTCTTTCTCAGTAGTCTTCAACAGGGATTACATTCCCAAGTCCATCAATCCAGTTCTTCATTATTAGCATTATTGTAAACATCGCATCGGTGATACATTTGTCAAATGTTTTTCCTTCTCTCAAGGGAAGATGGCGGCACAGATGTGACATGTGCTAGCGGGATAAATATTATGGATTGTTTCCAAACCGTACACCCAACCATGCTAATGTCACCCCTGCGTAGAGATGTCAAAGGGCAGGACAAAACAAGGTTGTAAAATCACAGGACCAGGCCCTACAATTGACAGTGACTAAATATCCACTCATTCAGTCAATCATTAGGAGGTTGAATGATGAGTGTGTGCGGACAAACTCAGGAGGTTAATTGTACACTGGCTAAACTGATATTGGATTCCTGGGTCTGAGAAATTCATTGATTTCTTTCAGAGCCTGGAATCTGTTCACCCTTTGAGTGCCAGAGGAGTATCCAACGCATTGCAAAGCAAACTCCTAAGGGCTTTTTGTTTTTTATTTATCTTCTGTACGTTTTACGAAGAATACAAATAAAGTATTCCGGATTAGAATTTGGGTTTATACTACACAGCAGAAACATAGATTTTGATGCAGAAAAAAGCCATCTGAGTAGGATGACCACATGTCCTGGACTGCCCAGGACAGTCCTTTATTATAAATGTGTGTCCCTGGCAGACCACTCCACGGACAATAAATGGAGCTCTGGACAGAAACTTCTCATAGATTAATGTAACAAAGTGCAACCTGTATTGAGCTACAAGAAAATGGCCTCAACTAGAGGGAGAATGGAATTTTATTTTCTGATGCCAAACAGAAGTTGAGATACCAGTTCCTTTTAATGAGGCTTGGCACAGCCATCACTTTCTGTCTCTGCAGTTAATGTGCAATTTTTTTGCCTCTCGTAATTAGAAATGTATGGAGATCTGGAGAGAGCGTGAGGAGTGTGCACTGATGTCCATTGACCTCAGCACAGTCACGTGATGTCATATGACCGCTTGCGCGCACAGTAACAGTACAGCGGAGCAGAGGTGCTCTGTTGCTTTCATTTGTGTAGTGTCCCTGACTGGCAGAAAATAAATGTCCTCACCCTACATCTGTTGTATCCGTTCTGCTCATTTCCCCTCTCTTATTTAAAATACAGTCTTACATACTTCTCAAAATAGACCGGTGTCTATCCCAGAAACTATTTAATTCCCATACAGTGTTTGGCCCCACCACCTCTGCTGGGAGACTGCTCCATGAATCTAGGGCCCTTTGCTTATGCAACTTTCTTCTGAATTTCTCACCCTCCAACTTTAGATTACGACCTCTTGTCCTAGAGTTTTTCTGAAAATTGCATCCCTCCTGATCTGCATTTAAATCCTTTAATATTTTTAAAGGTTTCTATCATATCCTCTCCTTCCTTTGTTCCATGCTGTACATATTACGTTCTTACAGTATATTGTGCAACTGTCTGTCATGAAGACTCTGCACCATTTTAAAGGGATGTTCCTTTAAATTCACTTAAATGGGATCATTAACCCTTTGCGTGCTCTGCAGTGCGTTGCATACCCCTTCTGGCAGTCAAAGGGCTAAACTTCTCGAATGATAGAAAGGTTGGGGACCTCTTTAGAATTCAAGGACTTAAAAACCCTGTTTAAGCCAGCTGGAATTTGTGGAATTTCCATTTCAGCTCAATGGTGCAGCTGGCCCTGAATTGCACCTCTTTAGCTTCTTGAATAAGGATCTCGGTGTCTCCATTATAATGCAGTGCAGGCATTTTAAAAGGATCCAGTCTGTGTTTGTGTTATAATAGATACATAATCACAGCAGACCTGAGAAATGAAAAACTCAGTTGTATCCAATGTAGGCTGAGCTGAAGGAAATTATAAATATGTGTCAATCTCTAGAAGAGCATATTGATAAACAGAGAGGGAAACTTGCTGTTTTAGTACAAAAAGGTATATATTGGTAAATAGCACAAATCCTTTCTGTTGAAATACTCAAATATTTATTTAATCAATGTTGCAAATATTAAATCTTGTAAAAAAGGATTAAAAATATTTGCTTTTAGGCCCTGTTCACCCAAGCAACATAAACAGTGTTTTTAAGACTGTTGATCGCTTGAAAATGTAACCGCTAGATGTCTATGGGGCCTATTCATCATGTGTGTGACAGTCATAAATAATGCTCAGTATATGCTGCAAGCTGTTACAGCATGCTGCTACTTTGAGTTCAGAGTAGAAGTTGCATCATGTGCGACCTGCATATAGGTTTATGGGCCTGCTGTGCAGATCATTATCACAGGCCACAATGGAAGTTTGCTGTGCTCATTTTAACCTCCAGTGTGTCACGGTTTTCAAGACACTCAGACCAGTAGGTGAAATAAAACACTGTTTTATTAAGAACAAAATTAATGACAGAATCGCCCTCTATAGGCAGCACTGAGTAGCAGCAAGGAGGCAACAGTAGGACCAATATACAGATATAGACTAAATCAGTACAGGCAGATAACAGATACTGAGCACAGAGATACAAGGGATAACACAGTAATCAGTCCATCTCAGTTGTGGTGTTTGGCACACCCAAGGTGATAATAGGCAGTAAATGGTGGAGAAGACTCAACACTAAAAGTTCTGTCTAGCAAAGAGGAACCTGCAACCCAGAGCCTGCTGAACCTGTACGGTAGCCCCCACGGGCGTAATAACGCAGCAAATAAATTGCAAGAGTTTGAGCCAATAGCCCCCACGGGCGTGATAACAGAAGCAACTGGACTGCAAGAGCTTGAGCCAATAGCCCCCACGAGTGTGATAACGGAAGCAACTGGATTGCAAGAGCTTGAACCAATAGCCCCCACGGGCGTAATAACAGGCTTCCACAGTAGCAGCTAAAGCCGTAGCGCCTACCGGGCTCGGTAACGTAACCCCACTACACTGCAAGGAGTGATATGAACCATCGCCTTACAAGGCCTACTGAACTGGCTCAGCAGTAATAGTGGTTGGAGAGAAACGGCTCAGCAAGAGTAGCAATCCTCTGTACCAGACTGGAGGCTCAGAACCGGGAACACATCTCTGCATGGGTTAACGGCTCAGAAGGAGGAGTACAGCTCTGCACGGGTTAATGGCTCAGTAACTGGAACACAGCTCTGCACGTGTTAATGGCTCAGTAACTGGAACACAGCTCTGCACGGGTTAACGGCTCGTAAGAGGAGAATAGCTCTGCAATGAAACAGCTCGGTAGCAGGATCTCAGTTCAGCACTGGTTAACAACTGCAGCCGCAGAAGTACAGTTTGTTGGAGAAAGTCAGAATGTCGCCTCGGCGACAGCAGGAAGCTGAAGCGTAATCTGGGCAGATGAAACCGGTGCAGGTCACGAAGCAGGAACGTCAAACAAGCCGTGTCGAATCATGGAGCAGGTTCTCGGACAAGCCGGATCAGGTCACGAGCAGGAACGTCAGCCAGGCCGGGTCAAATCACGGAGAAGGTTCTCAGACAAGCCAGATCAGGACACGAGCAAGAACGTCAGCCAGGCCGGGTCAAATCACGGGGCAGGAACACAGGAATGTAGTCAGAGCAAGCCAAGTCAGTACACCGGAAATCAGGAACACAGCACAGCAATACTGGCTCAGGAACACTACGAAAGGGCACCTGACAGGTGCCAATGGCCAAGTATAAAAAGGTCACCAGGGGCGGGCCAAACAGGCTCAGCCAATCGGAGCGCAGCACAAGTGAGAGTGACAGGAGAGAAATCACTGCACCGTGATACAGTGATTGGCCAACCCACTTAGGCATCAGCCAAGTGGGCCATTCCCTTGTCACACCTTCTCAATGTTCCGCCAAGCGAGAGGATTGCGGTGGGGGGGATGCTGGAGATCAGAAGTGAGAAGACTGGTGGCTTAAATGGTGCTGAATCATAGCACTGTGTAAGTTGTCTGTGTGAGAAGTTGGGCTTAACCCCTTGAGTGCACTGAGCAATGCACTACATACCCCTCTGGCACTCAAAGGTTTAAAAGGACAGCATAGCCAGGCTCCAATCTGACTGAGCCTCAAAATTATTTTCTTTATAACTTATAGTTTGACACATTCTTTGTTTTGAAAATGTGTAATGGTTATAATTAGAATTGTTGAACACCCCCCCCAAGGAAGTTGGATTCAAAAATAAAATGATATAAGGTAGTAATGTTGTAGCTGGGGTTAACCCTCTGAGCACCAGACACACTGTGCTGCAAGAGGCATTTATTCCTATATTTTCAGTTCCTCTTAATGGGACAGCTTTGGTCAGAGGCATAACTAGAAGCCATGGTGTCCTGGTGCAAGAATTGCCATGGGCCCCCCCGACCACATTGGCCACCTCCACAATGCCCCTCAATCTCCACAATGCCCCTTTCACATTGCCCCCATCTCCACATTGCCCCTAAATCTCCTACCTCCCTGGTGGTCCAGTGGCAGAGGACAGGTCTGTGCCTCTTTCTGCACAGACCTTTTCTCCCGCGCGGTCCTCTTCAGTAATGCAGTAATGCGATGATGTCATCTCCCAGTGCTCTACATCATGAGAGTGCCGGTCTGCCGGAGGGAATACTGATCTCTCTCTGGCACACCGGCACTCTCGTAATGCAGAACCCCAGCGCTCTGCACTACTTAATTACGGGCGTCAGGCGAGGGGGTCGCAGGGGGAGGCAAGTGCGACCCCTATAGTTATGCCACTGGCTTCGGATATTCTTTATATTTTTTGTGCCATGTAGAACGTTATTATCATTGTCTACAAAGTGTAGTTCCAGAGTAACTGAATCATCAATAATTGTCCCCTTCCTGCCCCTTTTACCTATAGTAAAGCTGCACAGCAAGACCGTCTGGATGGATCGCAGCAAGGGACAATTTTCTGTTAGCATAAGGACAAACCTGCCCTCCTTCAAGGGTTTTACTTATGATCAAAGTAAGAAGATTGTCCCTTGCTGTGAGCTGTCCGGTCAATCAATCAGATTCCACATCTGAGGGGAGGCGACTTACACTAGGTAAAAGGGGAGGGAGAGGGACACTTTGTCATTCAATTACTCTGGAACTGCACATCATAGAGAATGATAATACAGCTCTAAATGGTCCAAAAATTATAAAGAATTATTTGAACTGCATTTATTTTGAAACATTACTGTCCCTATAATAAGGTTGGAAGACACTAATGCTGATGTCCTAAAATGTGAGACAATTCTGGGGCAAACCAGCCAAGCCACAGGGAAATATTTAAAGGTATTGCATTGATATAATTGGGCTTTTTTAACTCCTAGAATGCAAGAGAAGTGCCCAATGCATTGCGAAGCATTCCAGGATTTAAAAGTCCCATTTAAATCAATGGAAATGAAGAAAGGAAGGGGAAGTGCAAACAAAAAATACCCTCTACATGTAGTAATGGGGAAAATAGTTACACACAGAGAATGATGATCAGTAATTAATGCATAAGGAAAGGTACATTCAATATAGGTAAGACTAAAAAGTCTCAATGACTAGGGCGATGCAAATATAATGAAAAATAAAAATATAAAATAAAGTAAATATTTATTATACATAATCAATAGAGAGTAAAATAAAAATGGTACTAAAATAACTGCTACTTAAAGGGATAGTAACACTTTGTTTTAACTTTATTTTATTTTGTAGGCATTAAAAAAACATGAAGAACGATATGTCTTATCTCTCAAACCTTTATGGTTTGAGAGATATTCACAAGCAAAGTTTCCCCTCCCGTCCCTTTTACCTAGTGTAAGCCATCTCTTCTCAGATGTGGAATGCAGTCCATAGACCAGACAGATAACAGCAGGGGACAATCTTCTTCCTATGAGAATAATGAAAACCCTGCCCCCCTTGATAAGTTTTTCAGGTTTTTCCCTTATTTTAATTGAAGATTGTCCCTCTCTGCAGTCTACCTGGGCACCTCCCTTCTGATCTGGCTGAGCAGTGTTACATCAGTAAAAGGGACGGGAGGGGATACTTTATCATTGAATTACTCTTGTACTACAACTCTGACAGAATTGAAATAACACTCTCCAAAGACCAAATACTATGATGATTAATTAGAGCTGCTTTTATTATGAAACATTACTATCCCTTTAAAAGTCCAGTGCTGTACTATAATAGTATCCGAATTAAGTGGATTCTATAATAATCCACAATATAGCAAACCAAGTAACCACAATATTGCTAAATAGTCTCTTATTGTTGCATATAGTCGTGCTAGTCAATAGACATAAATGTGATAGAACCTTTTAGGTGGTAGATGGCCCCTTACTTGATATCCAGGAAATGAACGCCTTGAATAGAGGTACACGCAATCCTTACTCTCTGTCCATTGAATACTGTCTCCTCTGGATGTTCCTGCAGTGTCAATCGGTGTACGCGCTTTCAGGGTCAATCACGCTGTCCTCCTCAGCTGCAGCATTCTCTGGATGTTTGGGGTAGCCAACTATAATGATTCTCTCAAATGTTGAGAAGTGTAATTTTTTTGCATTAAAATTGCTCCTCTTTTAGTACATCAGTGTCTTACGTCTTTAACCCTTTGAGTGCTAGCGGGGTACGCAACGCATTGCAGAATAATATAGTAATAAGTGCCTCTTGGCAAGCAACATGTCTGGTGCTCAGAGAGTTAACCCCCAGCCACGATGATGTTACCTTTTTTTATATAATTTTATTTTTTCAAAGTTTGTATTCAACTTCCTTGTTACAGATTTGACAGAACAGCTTTTTAAAGCTGCATTTTAAAAAGTCAATATGGCAGCTTCAAATTATTTAAAGCTTCTTAGAAAGGGATTAGAATTGATTTCCTTAGGGAACGGGAGAGGTGCGTTGTCACTCTCCAGGGGATTTTTTTTTTTTTATTGCAGCCACCTCCATGCAAAGTAAAACTATAATTGGCTGCAGGTTATTAGAATGGAGATTAGATGGTCATTGAATCAGAGGCTGGGATCACAACAATCAGGTGTCTTGCAAAAACAATACCGAGGTGTTTTGTTATGTTGTTAGAATAGTCAGGGCTATGTGAGCGCAGGTCTACATGCCTAAGTTTCAACTGGGACATGTCTTATTTACTAAAACGTGGATAGGCAACCTTTAGCACTCCAGCTCTTGGGAACTAAAACTCTCATCATCCCCCAAAAGCCCTTGACTTGTTGGGGATAATGGGAGTTTTAGTGCCCAGTAACTGTAGATCCAACAGATTACTTCCTCTGCCTTAGAGCATCAGCTTTGGTGGCAACATGTATTGAGGCATGCCAAATTCTAGTTCTATGGGACTGACCCATAAATTGTCACTGTCATTAGTACTCTCTGGTTGTAGAAGACTGAGCAATAACCAGGTCAATGTCATTAGTAACATTTGGTCCTACAATGCCAAATTACCATCATTAATACCACTTGGTTCTAAGGAACAATGACCCCAAAACACATCTCTGTCAGTAGTATCCTATGGTCCACTATTCACATGTAGTCACAGAACCACACATACACTGCCTGACACCTTAGCCTTGTCCCACTGTTAGTCACAGAAACACACACACACAGTGACACCCCAACCTTGTCCCACTGGTAGTCACAGAACCACACATACACACACTGACACCCCAGCCTTGTCCCACTGGTAGCCACAGAAACACACACACACACTGACACCCCAGCCTTGTCCCACTGGTAGCCACAGAAACACACACACACACACACACACACACACACTGACACCCCAGCCTTGTCCCACTGGTAGCCACAGAAACACACACACACACACACACACTGACACCCCAGCCTTGTCCCACTGGTAGTCACAGAACCACACATACACTGTCTGACACCGCAGTCTTGTTCCACTGAATACTGGTAGTCACAGAACCACACATAACTGTCTGACACCGCAGCCTTGTTCCACTGTCCACTGGTGGTCACAGAACCACACATACACTGTCTGACACCCCGGCCTTGTTCCACTGTCCACTGGTAGTCACAGAACCACACACACTGACACCCCAGCCTTGTTCCTCTGGTGGTCACAGAACCACACATACACTGTATGACACCCCAGTCTTGTTCTACTGGTAGTTACAGAACCACACATACACTGTTTGACACCCAAGCCTTGTTTCACTGTTCCACTGGTAATCACAGAACCACACATATACTGTCTGACACCCCAGTCTTGTTCTACTGGTAGTTACAGAACCACACATACACTGTTTGACACCCAAGCCTTGTTTCACTGTTCCACTGGTAATCACAGAACCACACATATACTGTCTGACACCCCAGTCTTGTTCTACTGGTAGTTACAGAACCACACATACACTGTTTGACACCCAAGCCTTGTTTCACTGTTCCACTGGTAATCACAGACCCACACATATACTGTCTGACACCCCAGTCTTGTTCTACTGGTAGTTACAGAACCACACATACCCTGTTTGACACCCAAGCCTTGTTTCACTGTTCCACTGGTAATCACAGAACCACACATATACTGTCTGACACCCCAGTCTTGTTCTACTGGTAGTTACAGAACCACACATACCCTGTTTGACACCCAAGCCTTGTTTCACTGTTCCACTGGTAATCACAGAACCACACATATGCTATTTGAAACCCCAGACTTGTTCCACTGTCCACTACTCTAACCTAATTACCTTAAAAAAAATAAAACACCCCCAAACCCTAACGGTACCCCAAACTACCCTAATCTAACCTATGTACTGCCTGGTGGCATAATGTTAAATGCAGTTTTTATAAGGTGACATTTTAAATGCACCATTTTGGCACCAGCGACACTTTTAAATATGCTGTTTTGACACTCATCATTTACTACTCCCCGTTGAAATAGGATAGCAGAATTTTAAACCACGATACGGGGCCCTCTGCAGTATTTTAGGGCTGTTTATTAGTTTTTGTTTTGTTTTTTTGCCCATTACCTGTCATACTGGTGACTTGACTGTGACTGATTTAGCTCATACCTAGACACCAGTGTTTACTTACCTTCCTCCTATGCTCCACCGAAAATGCTCTCTCATGGGTACATGTCAAAGATGCCACACGGCTGGATCAACTAGGTGTCACTCCTATTACTGGCCAATGTTCCCTTGGGTCGGCCCATCCTAGAAGGATGTAAACCATATCATCCTCCGATCTGTCCAGTAGCCAATAGGCCACCATTAACATCCATCATGCTTGACCCTGGATGTGCCTAACGCATGAGCCCATCCAAATTTCGGCGTGCTGCATTAGGGGTGCATTACACAAGGTGGAAATCACCTTTGTGAACAGCACTACTGGGGGAAAGGTGTTTCACAAGGGCGATTTTTTAGCTCTGTGTGAAAATCTCTGCTTTAAAGTTGCCCATGATAATTGGGCCTAAAATGCACAAAGACCAGACTGAGTATATTTCCACATGAGAGTCTGATTTTATTTATTTATTTTTTCACTAAGTGGCTTGAAAAACTATCCTGAAGCAGAAAGCTTTTTCTGTCAAATCACATGACCGATTTAATTTGGTTTAATTAATCAGCCTTTAGCAAGGAGTTTTAATTTAATGGAGATGGAAGCTGGCAGAGACGTGTACATTCAGTGAGTCCTTTTGTGTTTTTGAAATACCAGCACAATGTTAAGATATTTATTCTAAAGAGAACCATCCTATTACCGCTTGACTGGCAATAAGGGCACATTGCAGAGGTACAGCTCCGGCTGCCTCCTGAATATCAGATGTTGGATCGTTCCCGGTTTAATGCCATTCCTGTGAGTGTCAGCTTACCTTACTGTAATGTGTTCCACTTCCATCCAATTCAACCCAATACAAAGGACTGGTTCTTAACCCATGGAGTGCCTGAGGGGTACCCGTCTGGCACTGAAAGGGTTTTAGGGAAGCTATGTCCTAAAAACAATAATTTTTATTTGTAGTGTTTGAGTGTTATTTAGAATTTGAGTTATATAGTTTATGCTAATTAAGGCATGCTGCTGAGGCACTTTCTGTGTTAGCCTTGCATTACCTCACTGTGTTGTGCAATATCACAGTGACCTGAAATTGTACAGTGGTGCTGTTGCTACACCATCCTATGGACAGCTCCATAAATTTCCATAGGATGTTGTAGCAACAGCGCCACTGTATAGTTTCAGGCCACTTTGATACTGCACTGAAATAAATTCAAGCTTGGGCTATAATAACTTTCGAATAAAACACCTTTCATCAGGGTTAACCGAACACTAATGCTTCTATACAGTGAGCTCTAAGAGGAATTGAGAAATTCTGGGGCAGACCAGGTGCACCATGGTGAACAAGTGAAAAGCATCCAAATTCCCATTGATTTAAATGGATTAAAAAAAAACACTTTGGCACTTAAATGGTTAAATGACATTAATGCTATTGAGCTCTCAAACATATCGCTTCCCAGTGGCTTCCTGGCTCTTGAATGTCTCCTCTCCTCAGAAAACAATACCCCTACAGATGATTGGATGATCCTGTGTGGAGACTGAACCACTGGCCTATGATGTTTCACAATCCAGTCTCCAGGAGATGCACTCTCCTCCCACATAGGCAACAAGCGTCATGGTTTTCAGTACCTCACAATTGCTGTCTATGGAGATAACGGTGCAGCACGTGAAGCCTGTGCATCAAGTTATAAGCTTATTTTGCTTTGCCCGACCCAGGGGAGTTGGTAGGATCCAAAGAGGGATCCAAAAAGCATCCAACCTAATGCACATACCTGGAAATCTTCCTGTCCCAAGCCCCTGGATTACCAAAAGGGTCTAGGAATGGGAGAGTCCAAATTACACAATCCAAGGTACAGTACAGGTGGGGCTTAATTGAGTGGGCTTGGCTGAGATCAGGGAAGGAGGGGTTTGTCATGAAAATGAGTTTGAAGTGGCTGGAATGGGGGGTCGGTCCTGGGCAAAATGGTTTGTGAAGTGGGCGCGTTACCAGGGAACGCGCCAAGCTGGAGAATGAGCCTCTGTCCCTGGACACCCAGTTATTAACCATTTGAGTGCCATAGAGGATTGCGTGTGATACCTTTTTGCCATTCAAAACCGGAGTCTCCAGAACAGGTCTGGCATATTCCCAGGTATGTTAGTGCATTACGGTTGTGCCTTGCAGACCAGTTGCACCATTACTAGCTCCAAGCTGGTAACAAGACCTGAGTTCCAGGGCATGGGACCTGGGGTTTAGCCCCTTCAGCCAGTACCTAGAAATGCCCCCGGCTCAGCAGTATCTGCCAGCTGCAGAGTTCAGAGGTCTGACCAGTAAAACAGCCAGCTGTGGCCAACCGAATGCATTATTATTGCACTGTACAAGCCAACTGCACCATTTCTAGTAGGGAGATCAACACCAGTGTATAACCCAAATTGGTGACTAGACCTGGGCAGTGGCGTAACAATAGTGGTTGCAGGGGTCGCAACTGTGACCGGGCCCGTCACTCCAGGGGCCTGGCCACCCCCTGCTACCACCGCCACTGCCAGCTTTAAAAAAAAGCTTTGTCAGTGGGAAGATCACACTGATCTCCCCACCAGCAAGCTGTGAGCAGCTTCTTCGTGGACCCTGGCCATGTAGTAATGCAGACGCTGGGAGATGACATCATCTCCCAGCGCTCTGCATTACTGGAGGACCGTGCAGGGGCTGCATATAGAGGTGTGTGTGGAAAGCGGCACAGACCCCTCCTGTCACGCCACCGGAGCACCAGGGATGATAAGGCCCCCTCCTCCTGAGCCAGGTAAGAAGTGGACAGTGGGGGTACATTCATGGAGGGAGGACAGTGGGGTCCACATGGTGGGGGGGGCCTCGTGGCAAATTTTGCACCAGGGCCTGGCAGCCTCTAGTTACGCCTCTGGACCTGGGGCTTTAAAGGAAGACTAAACTCTTACTTTAAGTTTACATTCTGCAAGGGCAATTCGCATCTACTTTATGTACATATAATATTATATCTTTGCTTATTTGTATTTATTTTTACACATTTATGTCCCTGACAGTCAGGTCAATGGATTCTGAATCCAGAGAGTTTACTGCCTGTGACAGACGACACAGGGACATTTATACAATGTTGCAAGTCTCTCCACAGCATTGATTGATATGCTGTGCAGAGGTTGATTTTCTACATTGTTTTACTGTGTTTTCTACATTGTATCTTTCTTGTTTTTAACATTGTTGCACTCTGTCTTCTTTTACGGACACACAGAATTACATAAAGGTATAAAACAATAATAATCATTCTAAGCAATTTAGCTTTACATGTTATGCATTTGTAGTATAAGTAAAGTCAAAATAAGGGGTTACTGTTCCTTTAAGATGAAACCTGGGGCTTTAGTGCCTTCAGCCAGTACCATGTCACACCCCTTACCCAGCCCCTCTGCTAAGAAGAAGGGTATTTTCTGTACTTATCCAACAACAGTGAGTGTGGTGATTGAGGATTGGGGGTGTGGCCATGGGAAGAGAAAGTTGCATTGGCTAGCAAAGTCTGAGATGTAATTCATCATCCAATCAAGAATGTACATTCAAAATACAATTAACCAGTTGGATGCTAGATGAAGACCTCGCTAACATCAAAGTATCACATAATAGCAAATGTGTATATATAGTGCAGGGTTTAGTAAAACAAGGTTAATCCTACTGGCGAGAAATGTTTTTATCAAAAGTAATTGCAGCTCAAACTTGCATTTTTTTTGAGGGTATAGTACTTCCATGGCCCGAAATTTTCGAGTGATTCTGTTGCTATAGCAGACAGCAGACTGCTATTGACAGTGAAAATAACCCTCCATAGACTGCTCTACAGCACCACTGCAAAATTTCAAGCCACAGAGGTACTGCATCCAAAAAGACAATTTTGATCTTCAATAAAACACCTTTCACCAGTAGGAATTTCTGTGTTTTACTGTACAGGAAAAATCTTTTAGCATATTTTTTTCCTAATTATTCAATATACTATCCCTTTTAAAATATCAGGAATCAAGGCCAATGCCCACAAAACATTGCCTTGCTGGTCCATCTGGCAGCTTGGCAGCAAATAGGCAAGCTCCATTCCTTGCAGAACAATCTCTCTCTCGAGTTTACGGTCCCTGTACCCCCCCTTCCCCATGGCACCTTTGCATGTTCCTATCTCATTGTGTTCTAGGATGAGTGTAATCAAACTTCAAGCTAAGTAGGAAATAAATCTCCCCATCTTACGGGCTCCACAGCGAGATCATGTAAATGCAAATGAAGTATTGTTTTCAAGCTGTCGCAGGAGGAGGAATGACCAGGCCGCGTCTCTCCCTGGATATCGCAGTGAATCACAGGCACAACTGTAAAACACATCTGTGTTATAATGCGAAGATTTCAACTGAGGCTGATCGACTATGCCAAAGTGGAGAAATTCTACGGCAAATCATCTAATCCATAAGGGGACAAGTTAAAGAGCCCTATCGATTAAAGTGTTTTGTTTTGTTTTTTGCTACCAATTACAGGGTTTAAAAGACCCAACTTAAATCAATAGACATCCTCATTTGTTCCTTTGATTTGCCCCAGAACTAATCCACTTTTGTGGATACAGCATTTTATTTATTTAAAGGGACCGTAACACTTCATTTTGTGTTTACATACTCTGCAAATTTACAGTATATAAAATAATTATTTATACATGTTATTATGTCTTTATGTTCATTTTTTTTCTTTTTATTAACACTAATGTCCTTCCTTGTCAGTGAGCACCCTGGCTGTCGGGGTTCCTGAGTTTTCTGGTCAGTAAACCATAAAAGCAGGAGAGTGATACAATATAACACTATCCCTGCAGGTCTTTATGCTCTGTGTCTCTTTTCTACATTTATGTTTTTACATTGTATAGCTATCGCTGCTTTCATAGTACTGACTGAAAGCTGTTTGGAAACAGATCCAATATATACAATTTGACTTTACATATTCTACAAGTGCATAAGTCAAAAATAGAAAGACTATTAGTCATTTTTTTTTTATTGTATACCTGCTTATATATATTGATCTTCATTGTTGTCTACCAATAACCCCCACTTCAGCCAAATAGAATTCGGAGGTTTGCCTGGTTCATCACAGGGAACTGTTTTCATTGACCATATTGAGCAGGGCTCAAAATTTCCACTAGCCAATGGCGAGTGAAAATTTAGCCCTGGTGAGTAGAAATTCAGCCCTGATGGGCATGTTACGTCTTGCAGTGGCGAGTAACTTTTCAGGTCTGGCTAGTAGCAAAGGACTTAAGTCCTGGTATTAAGAATCACTTTTTTATGAGAAAATGCAAATTCTGTGTGGGACACCTCTCAGCAGTGGACATAACCAGGACTGGATTTACATCTTGGACCCGCCTACAAGACAGTCTGTCTGTCCTTAGCTCCGCCCTTGGCTATACCCTCAACATTGAAATTTACAAAGTACCCCTGCACACGCTGTATCATAATTATAATGGGTGCTCAAGGCTTAAAATAGTAGTCTGAAGCATATAAGAGAAGTAAGCCAAGCTGTTTGTGAAGTTAAAACATCTTTTCTTTAGTAAATAACTTAAAAATACATCATGTCGGGGTCTGTCTTATTAAAGTTGTTTAATAAAGAATTTTTTTTAACCTCACAGAGAGCTTGGCTTACTTCTCTTATATGCTTTACACTCTCAACATTCACATGATCCCGCTCCCAGCCTCATCTATAATAAGTAATGACAAAAAAATAAGCTTTAACCCTTGGTTGCTAGAGAGGGGTTGGAGATCTCGCTAGCGTCCAAGGACTTAAATAATAGCCTGTGAAAGGCTATAGAACTGGTGCAGGAACATTGAATTGCTCTGGCTCCACCTACATTTCAGAATGTGGGTGTGGCCAGCACAGCTAAGGCACCACCCCTCAAAATGTGTAGCTATAAGCAGTTGCCTACTCTCCCTATTGGACAATCGGGCCATAGATGTACCCTTGTTTTATTCAATCTCCCTGACAGACAGTAATCTGCATATGTGATTAGCATTAGCTCACATAAATTTTAAAAGTGTGCTAACACCTCCTAATAATGACTCCCATTTACTTTACTAAGGGCCATAAAATCATGGCCCTCCATCAGTTTTGCTTAACCTCTTCAATCAGACCAGGTTATCATTTCTATGGAGGCGGACATGACAGCTGGTGGTACGACCTCATGACCTCAAACTCTACTCACTGCGTACAGTAATCTTAACCCTTTAAGGACCAGTGCCTTGTACATCACTCTGATCTTTAAAAGGTTAAGTAGGCTTGTGTTCTGCTAGAAAGTGTCACGTTCTCCTGAATGGACATTACATCCAGAACTGACTGATAATGTTAACTCATGAACAAAGGCAGAGGGCAAAAATCATAGGGGTCATGAGGATTTTTCGACCATTGAAAGATAAGTGGGGGTTATTAGGGCGTTAGCTCTACCCTAAGAGGCCGTGTGTTTTTATTTACAAGGTGGGGGTCATTAAAGGTACATATAATTTCCAAAAGGTTGCTATCAAAAACAAGAATTGGATGGAAAGGTGGCACGAGTTGGCTTTAATTAGAACAGAGTGGCAGGGAAGCGATGCATGGAGTTGACATGTTAACGAGGTTTAATGAAGCTGTGTACTGCTAGAGACAGCTGTCATACCGTTCTGTATTCCAGGCAGATAGCTTTGTGATGGGCTGGAACGTGCAGGGGAGGCTGGGCGTGGGTGGAGCAACAATGGCATACTGGCATGCTGTTTATAGCAGGACCACAGTGATCAAGGGGATTAAGTGGATCTTTAGGATTTAACAGAAAACCTTACATAGCTAGGTAGGTGTCCATCGAAGAGCAGTCAGGTGTATCTATGTAATTACTGTGCATAACAGAAGCACTTACCTAGGTAGGAGTCCATCATACAGCAGTCAGGTGTATCTATATCATTACTGTGCATAACAGAAGAACTAGGTGTGTCTATATAATTTCTGTGTGTAACAGAATGACTTACCTAGGTAAGAGTCCATTATACAGCAGTCAGGTGTATCTATATATAATTACTGTGTGTAACAGAATGACTTACCTAGGTAAGAGTCCATCATACAGCAGTCAGGTGTATCTATATAATTACTATGTGTAACAGAAGGAATTACCTAGGTAAGAGTCCATTATACAGCAGTCAGGTGTACGTATATAATTACTGTGTGTAACAGAAGGACTTACCTAGGTAGGAGTCCATCATACAGCAGTCAGGTGTATCTGTATAATTACTGTGTGTAACAGAAGCACTTACCTAGGTAGGAGTCCATCATACATCAGTCAGGTGTATCTGTATAATTACTGTGTGTAACAGAAGGACTTACCTAGGTAGGAGTCCATCATACAGCAGTCAGGTGTATCTGTATAATTACTGTGTGTAACAGAAGCACTTACCTAGGTAGGAGTCCATCACACAGCATTCAGGTGTATCTGTATAATTACTGTGTGTAACAGAAGGACTTACCTAGGTAGGAGTCCATCACACAGCAGTCAGGTGTATCTGTATAATTACTGTGTGTAACAGAAGGACTTACCTAGGTAGGAGTCCATCACACAGCAGTCAGGTGTATCTGTATAATTACTGTGTGTAACAGAAGGACTTACCTAGGTAGGAGTCCATCACACAGCAGTCAGGTATATCTATATCATTACTGTGTGTAACAGAAGGAATTACCTAGGTAGTAGTCCATCATACAGCAGTCAGGTGTATCTATATAATTACTGCGTGTAACAGAAGGACGTACCTAGGTAGGAGTCCATCATACAACAGTAAGGTGTATATAATTACTGTGTGTAACAGAAGAAATTACCTAGGTAGGAGTCCACACATTATGGTTAAGTCTGTAAGTAGATTAATTGTAGATTAACCCCTTGGATACTTGAAAGGTCTCCAATGTTCCAAAACATTGCTTTGCAAAATGTGGGGGAAACCTCATTAGCACACAAGGGGTTAATATTAAGCAGTATATGTGTAAAGGGAGATATACACTGAGGAGGAAATATGAAGTGTGATATGTAGGGAGAAAATAGGGTGTGGGGTGCGATGAGGTGTGGGGGGTTATCTTCTCCTCTCACAAGAGAACACATTGGGACCACCAGGGAAGCCCCAGAGGATCAGATGTGGCCAATCGATGGCCTACAGAAACATGCTCATTTAGCATAAGCGCCGTACACTGCTGGCCACATCAAAGACTTGTACAAGAGAAAACTGTAGTCATTTTGGAGCAAACTAACTATCATAGGGGAAAAAAGTATACTTTCCCCATTAATTGTAAATATGTTCTTTTTTAAACTTTCGAATGCTGGAGAGGTATGTTGGAAACCTCTCTAGCATTTGATGGATTAAAAAAAAACATATATATTTTTTTCTGTGCCTCATGGTATGTTTTGGTTTTCCCCAGAATTATTCCGGTTTTCTTTTGAACGTCAGGTCCGTAATGGAAGTCTGCGGAGGCTCACTCATTAAAAGACTGAGTCAATCTATTATTAATTCATCTTTTGGATACTGAGCCAACAAAATCCCTATCAATTTGGCCACTGAGCCTCTACATGAAAGGAATCCAGTGTAGACCAGGGCAGGCCTCCCTGCATCCCGTATGGTACGAGGACAATGCCAATCCCCTGAAGGATTCACCATGGAGATGCTTTGCAATGAACTGATCTTACTTAATCCACAGGCCAGAGCACAACTGAAACACGCAGCAGTGGACAAATAGAGTTCATCTGACAACTATATAAAAGGCAATGATTGTCTTCTCTTGTTCTCATGTTGGTTTGTTTTAGAGATTTTCTCTCTTTCTGCAAAGAGATTCTCTCTTATGTACCACTACACTGATCGATTAGGGATATCCCATGGTGCCTTTTGTGGTCTCCTCCCAAATGTTTAAGCCGTGCAGACAATTTACAGTGCTATTTAGTCCTACTCATTTGATCTCATTGTTTTACTGCATTACACATTTGTCGTGATTCTTTTACTTTCAAAGGGCCCCGCTCACAACAGTAAAGTAACTGAAGCCACCGTATCATAGTGGATAATTGTCCGAAATGCATTCTGGTCTCTTAAAGGGCTATTGTGATAGTAATATTGCTTTTATGAGAAGGAGAAAAAAATACAGAGATGTTTTGTTGACAAATTGCAGTATTACAGCTCAAAAGGTTGTTGTTTTTTTTTCCTCAATCAAATATGTCTTATGTAGGGTCACCACTAGAGGGAGCCAATATTATGTTTTTCAATGATTAAAGGGATAGTATACTTTTTATCTTTTATTTTGCAGGCATTAAAAAAAACATGAAGAACGATATGTCTTATCTCTCAGACCTTTATGGTTCGAGAGATATTCACAAGCAAAGTTTCCCCTCCCGCTCTTTTTACCTAGTGTAAGCCATCTCTTCTCAGATGTGGAATCCAGTCCACAGACCAGACAGATAACAGAAGGGGACAATCTTCTTCCTAGGAGAACAATGAAATCCCTGCCCCCCTTGACAAGCTTTTCAGGTTTTTCCCTTATCTTAACTGAAGATTGTCCCTCTCTGCAATCTACCTGGGCACCTCCCTTCTGATCTGGCTGAGCAGTGTTACATTAGTAAAAGGGGCGGGAGGGGGATACTTTGTCATTGAATTACTCTTGAACTACAACTCTGACAGAATTGAAATAACACTCTCCAAAGTCCAAATACTATGATGATTAATTAGAGCTGCTTTAAAGGGATAGTAATACTTAAAATGTAAAAAAAAATATGTTGTAGGGTTTATCTCCCTGAGTAAAACAAGAGTACTCCCACTGCTGAAAGGTGTTTCATTCAAAAGTTATTAATTTTCAAAGTTGAATTTTTCAGGTGCAATATCACAGTGGCCTGAAATTGTACAGTGGCGCTGTTGCTACACCATCCTATGGAGATTTACGGTCAACTGACCAGAGCTGTCCATAGGATCGTGTAGCAACAGCGCCACTGTACAATTTCAGGCCACTGTGATATTGCACCTAAAAAACTCAACTTTGAAAATTAATAACTTTTGAATGAAACACCTTTCAGCAGTGGGAGTACTCTTGTTTTACTCAGGGGGATAAACCCTACAACATATTTTTTTTTACATTTTAAGTATTACTATCCCTTTAATATGAAACATTACCATCCCTTTAAATAATATCATGGACAGAAGGTTTCCATAGGCAGGGAAACATTTGTTTTGGGTTCAGTTTGAGTTGTAATAACTATTGAATGAAGTGTCTTCCTGGCAGTGGGAGTAATCTTGTTTTACTCTGCAGGAAAAGCCCTATACTAAATACATTTTTATTAAACAACTTTACGATCACTTTAAATAATATAGTTTGATAAAAAATACAAGTTTAATCACTAAAATGGATGTGTTATCACCATTGTGTGATGAGTAACATGGCCAGCTGTTGGTGTATACAACTGCACAGGGCATCTCGCTGGGTGGCGGTTCGGCATTGCAGGATGAGTAACATGGTCAGACTTTGGGGTGTGTGTGACCCCTCAGGGCACCTTGCTGGGGTAAGGGTGGGGGGTACCACTAGCCTAAATTACCTTGGTGGTGATCTGTATCTTCTGCCAGGTGGTAGAAAAACTGTTATTCAGGTATTAGATGGTGTCTGTGATTTACAGCCAGCCGCTTTCTGAGATGAACATATTCCACTGAAAAAAAGATAAGAGGAACTCCTATTGCTTAGACTGTAATTGCTAATGATGCACTGTAATGTTCATATTGTATTATTTAATGGAGTAATGCTTGGATGGACTCATGTAATGGCAAAGTTTTGCTGGTCTCCTATTGTGAGGAGTTTCTGATGAAACTCTGCCCACTTGTGCTCCATCCCACTGTGTTCCCCCCACTCCCCGCCCTCTTATCCTCCTTCCCAGTCTATTGTAGATATTGTTTTTGTTTTGTTTTTTTGTCCCGCCCCTACTTGCGATTAAGCCCCACCCCTTTTAAGACAAGAATCACGTAATTTATCTTCCCTTAGCAGCACCACACCAGACCAAGAAGTTGCAGGGATGAACATACTGCAGAACACTGTGATCATGTTCTGATGTTTTGTTACTTTTTCAGTGTGAGGGAAGATTTTTATTTTTAATTAATTCATGTTTAATTTTATTTAGTTATTTTGAGGGTGCCAGTCACTCGAAGGCTGGCCCTACACTGGCTTCCTTATCGTATAGAATTAAATTCAAAATTCTGGTGCTCACTTACAGAGCTCTTACTAACACTGCACCTCACTATATTTAACCTCGCATTTCCAAATACACTCCCACTCGCCATCTTTGCTCAGCACATGACCTTCTCCTCTCCACAGCTCTTATTATATCCTCCCACTGCCACCTACAGGACTTCTCCCGTACTGCACCCCAGCTCTGGAACTCCCTCCCCCACCCAATCAGACTCTCCCCTAGCCTTCAAATCTTCTGACGCTCCCCGAAAACTCACCTCTTCAGGGAAGTCTATCAACTACCTTCATAACCATTATCACCAAGAACCACCCCTTGCCTGGACCACTGCACTCAACAGCACTTCTCTGTCTCCCACCCACTGACTGTCAGTTTATGTGACAGGAGGCACTTGCACCCAATAGCACTTATTCCTTCTGTGTCCCACTTACCTTCCTCTAGACTGAAAGCTCTCACCAGCAGGGGGCCCTCTGGTCCTTTTGTTCTCCATGTTCGATTTGTACTATTTAATATCTCTGTTTGTCTGTTCTCTATTGTACAGTGCTGCGTAATAAGCTGGCGCTATATAAATAAAGAATAATAATAATAATGAGTTTTAGGAAGATCTGTGAAAGTAGCTAGAAAGTGTAATTTTTGACTTGTCTTATTCCAGGCCGAACTTGGGAAGGTCAGAAGAGTCTGCTACCCACTGCCTGGCTCCAATTTCACCTATGGCGTTAATGAGTACATCAAGGATGGAGGAGTGTCTTTAGGTATGTAAAGATGACAACTTCTGTTAGTTTTCAGGGTAACAATCAAGCATGATGTACATCTTGGGTGCCACTATAAATCCTAGTTGGCTTTATACCCACCCATAACACTACCCTAAATAACCCACAGCCACACTGAGTGATGCTTGGCGTGGCCTTGAACCTCAGTGGTTCGGTTCTGGATGACAGATTTAATTTGGTAGCCATAATTTTGGATATTGTGGCTTAAAGCCTCATTACTCCAGGTTCACTGGTTGAATTTGGAGTTGCGGTTATGTGCGCCTCTTAATCTGTGTTGCTTTGCCTCAGCTGGGTTTGTTCAGAGGGTCAGCGCTGTGAGCTTGGTATGGAAAAATATCAGCCTTTAACATATCAGCATACCTCCCAAGAGTCCCTCTTTAGGAGTGACAATCCCTCTTTGAGACCCAAATCCCTCTGTCCCTCTTTCCCACCCTGGTGTCCCTCTTTTTAGGAGATTGTGATGTATATATGTGTATCACATTAATGCTTGTGTAAACATCAGTATATCCTATATTATTGGGTCTGGAGACACTTAAAATGCAGCGCACATGGTAGAAAGAGAAGAGACAGAAAATAATAGTCATCTACGTGTAGTAATTTAAAAATAACAATGAAAAATCCAGTAAAAATTGCACTCACATTAGCCCTTCTTGGGCTTTTAGCACATCAAACGGGTTTCTCCCAATACAGCCAACGGACTGCGTCCTCCGATCCGACTGAGTCCAGGTCCAGATGTGACAATGATGTCTCTGTAATACCAATCCGATGTTCCAAAAGTTAAAGAATGAGTGTTCCACTTTTTGATATGTCCATAAGTGGTTAGAGTATAAAAGGGAACAATATTATTAAGGTATACAGTTTCAAATTGATGTCTGCTTCAAACCGTAACCTCGTGGCAAGATGCGTTTGAAAAGCTCTGAAGGCCGGTGTGCGGACCTGTCAGGGGACCTGTCAGGGGTGGGGGAACCTCACAGGGGGCGTGGAGAGAACCCGGTAATCTGAGGCAGTAGCCTTGATAAGTCCCGAACGTTTTCGCAGACACAGTCTGCTTCCTCAGGGTAAAGAATCAAAATGATTTTGATTTTCAATGATTTTGCGTTTCAAACGCATCTTGCCACGAGGTTACAGTTTGAAGCAGACATCAATTTGAAACTGTATACCTTAATAATATTGTTCCCTTTTCAGGAACATATGACTGTGGCAGAGGCATTGGGTTCCCTCTGGACACACCCATAATTTAGAATGTGGGTGTGGCCAGCGCTGCTTCGGTCCCCCTCAAATGTGTGGTGACACTGTATATAACTCATACTCTATGGGCCTTATTCAGAATGAAACAAATTAATAATTCTGGAGCATACCAACTGCATCACAAGGGGACGGTTAAAATCGATTGGAGACTTCTTTTATATTCAAGGGTTTAAAAGTCCCATTTAAAGGAGCAATAACTTTTTTTGAAAACGTGTATGTTATAGGCTTTTCCTGCTGAATGAAACAAGTATTCTTCTACTACTTGAGGGGGTTTACATTCAAACGTTATAGAAAATTTAAATTGTCAGGAAGTGAGTAATTGTTTGCATATTTTATTTATGCAAATATGTAATTAGTGTGTGACACAAGTAACAAATGTAATATCTGTATGAATGGTTTTAACTGGTAGAAGACAGGAGCCTGTGTAAATCTCAGTATTGCTGATCAGTCCTATGTTTTTGATCAAGTGCTACGCTCTTGCATTAATTTAACCAAACAATGTCTAGCTGTTTAAGCGTTTATATCTGCCTGTAGTCCATTATATATGAAGGTATATAACCCCCCTTTTAGGTGTTAGAGAATGATTTTCAAATGGAAATAATCACTTTGGCATTAATGTATTTCAGAATAATTGCGACAAGCTGTCTTTCAGTGTGTCTTCCTAAGAGAGCCAGGATGCCTACTGGACATGCTAGGATGATTGGAGGAGTAAGTATCCATGTGGCTCCTCCCCTTTTATCACTGATGCAGTGTGAGCGAGCACTGAGCATATTCCTGCATTTCACACCACCACCTCTTCACTTCCGGATTGTGTTTCGTCCTCTGTCTATCTTTATCACAATCAGAGCCCCACAGCAAGGAGGAGGATGAGATTTGCAGTAATTTGAAGGAGCATACTCAGTGCACACTGCATCAATGATGCAAGGGGAGGGGAGACATGGACCCTCCCTCCTACCTTATTTTTAGTGCAGTATGTCCAGGAAGACATTTAGGGCAAAGCCAGCTCCGCCACAGAAGACCAGTGACAACCCCCATTGATTTCAATGGGTCTTTTAAATTCTTGAATGCTAGAGAGGTCTCCAGTTCATTCCAAGGCCTCTCTAGCATTTGCAAAGTTAAAAACCACATTTAAAACAGTAGGCGTTTCAGACATTTTTATTTGGTACCTATAATGCAGCTGGTTTGCCCCAGAACTGTACTGTGGGGCCTAACAGGTTCTTTTAATCCTTGGGAGTTTTGTATCTGGCACTCAGGGTGGACCCTGGTAATTTGTTATGTGACGCGTCATTCGTCCGTCTGTTCTTCTTCAGCTTTAGGCCAGTGGAAAACAATAGAAGCCAAAGCTCATCAGAGGAAACTAGAGCGTGACTTTATGGCTCTGAATCGCGATGCTGTTAAATCTGGCCTGGTCACTGCAGCTGAACAACGTGCGTATCGCAACAAGCACCAGATATGGCGCGCCATTAATGAAGGACACATTAAACTTCAGAGTCTCAATGTACCCCCTGACATGACCTTCGGGATCTCCACTAGGTAAGAAAATATGTTATTTCCATCCATCTGTACATGGGTGCACTGCTAATAGTTGCTGCTGCTAAGTGTTGTGATCTTATGTTAGCACCATTTAAGGCTCTATGCTTAAAGATATTCTGGATCAAACCTACTGCACCATAAAAATTCTCATTGATTTTATGGAAAATCTAAAATACAGTACAAAATGCTTTATGGGAGAACTATACTTATCGGAAGAATTGAAACAAGTGTTATCTCATAACTGGGATATGCTTTGTTTAAAAGTTGTGGTAGCTCAACTTTGATTACAAAAACAAGTCACCGCTGGGTGGAGCTGTTGCTGTCTTAATCTATGAACAATAGATGACCATAGATACCGACAGCAAGAGTGAAAAATGCATTTCACACCGCCCTTGGCATTTGAAGATTTATAAACCTTTGGGGTGTATATAAAGACAAAAGACAAAAAATCAAATAAACCATAGTGAACAATAACCTTCCCATTGTGGTAAATGAGGATTATAACTCCTTAAATGAAAGAGAGATCTCCAACACATTGGTTTGCAATGTGTGGAGACTGTCTATCATTTAAGAGGTAAAAAAAAAAAATCCTTATTTAGTGTGGAAATGTCCCTTTGTATGAACAAAGTGATTTTGAAAGAGCTTTAGAAAGCAAACTACAGTTAGGGAAAAAATGATATGATCCCCTGCTGATTTTGTACGTTTGCCCACTGACAAAGAAATGATCAGTCCATAATATTAATGGTAGGTTTATTTGAACAGTGAGAGACCGAATAACAAAAAAATAAATCCAGAAAAACGCATTTCAAAACAGTTATAAATTGATTTGCATTTTACTGAGTGAAATAAGTATTTGACCCCTTTGCAAAACATGACTTAGTACTTGGTGGCAAAACCCTTGTTGGCAATCACAGAGGTCGGACTTTTCTTGTAGTTGGCCACCAGGTTTGCACACATCTCAGGAGGGATTTTGTCCCACTCCTCTTTGCAGATCCTCACCAAGTCATTAAGGTTTCGAGGCTGACTTTTAGCGACTCAAACCTTCAGCTCCCTCCACAGATTTTTTTTTATGGACTTAAGGTCTGGAGACTGTCTAGGCCACTCCACGACCTTAATGCGCTTCTTCTTGAGCCACTCGTTTGTTGCCTTGGCCATGTGTTTTGGGTTATTGTCATGCTGGAATACCCATCCGCGACCCATTTTCAATGCCCTGGCTGAGGGAAGGAGGATCTCACCCAAGATGTAATGGTACATGGCCCTGTCCATCGTCCCTTTGATGCGGTGAAGTTGTCCTGTCCCCTTAGCAGAAAAACACCCCAAAAGCATAATGTTTCCACCTCCATGTTTGACGGTGGGGATGGTGTTCTTAGGGTCATAGGCAGCATTCCTCCTCATCCAAACATGGCGAGTTGATGCCAAGTTGATTTTGGTCTCATCTGACCACAACACTTTCACCCATTTCTCCTCTGAATCATTCCGCTGTTCATTGGCAAACTTCAGACGGGCCTGTACATGTGCTTTTTTTGAGCAGGGGGACCTTGCGGGCGCTGTAGGATTTCAGTCTTTCACGGCGTAGTATGTTACCAATTGTTTTCTTGGTGACTATCGTCCCAGCTACCTTGAGATCATTGACAAGATCCTCCTGTGTAGTTCTGGGCTGATTCTTCACAGTTCTCATGATCATTGAAACTCCACGAGGTGAGATCTTGCATGGATCCCCAGATTGAGGGAGATTGACAATTATTTTGTGTTTCTTCCAATTGCGAATAATCTCACGAACTTTTGTCACCTTCTCACCAAACTACTTGGCGATGGTCTTGTAGCCCAATCCAGCCTTGTGTAGGCCGACGGTCTTGCCCCTGACATCCTTGGCCAGCTCTTTTGGTCTTGGCCATGGTGGAGAGTTTGGAATCTGATTGATTGCTTCTGTGAACAGGTGTCTTTTTTACAGCTAACAAGCTGAGATTAGAAGCACTGCCTGTAAGAGAGTGATCCTAATCTCAGCTTGTTATCTGTATAAAAGACACTTGGGAGCCAGAAATCTTGCTGATTAATAGGGGGTCAAATACTTATTTCACTCCGTAAAATGCAAATCAATTTATAACTTTTTTGAAATGCGTTTTTCAGGATTTTTTTGTTGTTATTCTGTCTCTCACTGTTCAAATAAACCTACCATTATAATTATAGACCGATCATTTCTTTGTCAGTGGGCAAATGTACAAAATCAGCAGGGGATCAAATATTTTTTTTCCATCACTGTATATTTATGTCAGATATTTTTCATTTAAAACAATAGTTTATAAGATATGCAGCTTTATTAATTTATCAGTTAGCGTTAAGTCTACCAGACATTCCTCGAGGGCTTGAACATTCCACACTGCTCTGCATTACCAACTGTCACTTCATACCAGAAAATACCAGCTCAGCTGCATAAACTGACACATACATAAAGCAGAATATCTCAGAGATAATTGTTTGAAATTATTAATTTACATAAATATGGGTGATTTTCAAGATCACCACCTACGTGTTACAGAGGGACAGTCCCACTTTAAATCAATGGGGGTGTTTAACCCCCTTGGGTGTCCAACACATTGTGTAGCAATGTGTTGGACACCCCTCTGGCGATCAAAGGGTTAATTATTCCTTGTGGTGCAGGGGGTTTGCCCAAGAATTGCTGCCCATTTGTCTTTATAATTCTATACGTGCCCCTATCAGGTTATTACTTGTGCGTTTTAGCTTTGCTGTACTTTATACAGAGTAGATCTTTACAATGTATTCTGAAAACTTTCTGAAAGTGAAGCAATTATTAAACTCTTTATAGCTATGTGGTCAGATACGCAAATTAATCTGGCTGTTTTTTTACAGGATGCCAATGCAAAGGTCGGCGTGACCTCCAGTTGTGCTTTTGAGAACATTTACCATCTTCCATTTCTGTTTTTTCTTTTAACTTGTTTTGCTATAACCACTCTTCATGCTGTTCATATTTTAGGTACCATTTTTGTCCAATTTCTTACTGCTCACACCTGGACTCAGCCTGTTCTGTGTTCAGGGCTTTTTTTTTCTTTCCCCCACAGTGCTAAGATTAACAAGGTCAATTTACCGTACTAAATGTCCCCTTCAATCTATTTCACCTTAGGGGTATCAGACCACCCTTATAGGCTTTTTTTGCTAAAGTGCAAGTCTATCAGTTAAAAGGTACAACCGGTAGATAGTCGAGTTGCTTCAACCAGGCAACTTTTACAAACAAATAGTAGGAAGTCTGTGTGGAACCGCAGGTGAAATATAAAGTTCGATTCTTCCCTGGTGGGAACCACTTTGTAGGCTGGGATCCAGTGTGATGTGTAGCTTGTTAGAGGCTTTTAACAGGCCGCAAATGACAGTGATGTTTTAGGAACTGCAGGAGATTAGACACATCACAAAAGACTTCCTGCCATAGGCTTATATTATCTTTATAGTGTCACAAACCATGGTACAACCTATACCAAGGAAAGTGGGGCCAGAAACATTTTTTTTTATTATTTACTTAAAGGAGAAACTATTGCCAAAACACAACTTAGTTTCATAAGATAAATAACATTGTAAAATAAATTCTGTATCTAATATATAATATATATTCCTATTGTTTTAAATTAACCTTTTAACCCTTTAAATGCAAGAAGTCTCCAACACATTGCTTTAAATCATTGGAGAAGGTGCAGTAGTTATGTTCTAGAATTATAGCTCTTTAGGTTCCTACATAGATCGTTTCTAATCTGAGGTACTCACTTGCAGGGGAGGGCCGGCAACTTGTGGTCTGGGGGGGAAATACAATCAAGTGGCGCATTTCTATTATTGTTCGAGCCCACTCTCGCAGCCTGCTATCACAGTCTCCCTTTGAGTCCTAAGTGATCCTGTGCTCTTACCTCTGTATGGCCGCCGGCCAGCATGGTCTCCGGCCACTTCCTCGTTGCCAAGTCATGTTACAGGCACTGGCATGGACGCCTGTCTATGGGCCTATTCTGTTGGGCCTCCTCCTTCTGCTGCTTTATAAACCTCATTGACACTAGGACTTGTTGCCCTTTTGTGGCACAAAGTGAGCCATCGTCATACCTGGGAACTTTCATTTGAGGGCTACCCGGAGGGTAGCCCTCTGTTCAGCTGGGGGTAACAAAATGACGCTAATCGCGTAAAAAGGGGCGGGGCTTAACTCGAGTGTTGGGGGGATTTAACCCTCTGAGTGCCAGAGTGGTACGGAATGCGTTGCAAAGCAATGCATTCCGTACCACTCTGGCACTCAGAGGGTTAAATGTGTCACACAGAAGGCTGGGGACGTTGGCACAACGGGAGAAAAAAGCGGATGTGGCAGAGTTTCAATAGAAACTCTCCACATCCGGAGGAATCAGCCTCTGCCCCGGAGACCCGGTAACGCTCTGTCAGAACCGGAGTCTCCGGGGCAAATCCGGAGAGTTCCCAGGTATGGCCATCGTAGAGAATCTGTCGACAATCATAAGTATGACTGTGTGGCCTTTAGATGCAGGCAATTCGACCATGAAGTCTATGGATAGGTGTGACCAAGAATGCTCGCCGTTAGGAACTGGTTGGAGTAAGCTCTGTGGTATCAATAGTGTAGTTTCATTTCAGTTGTAAGCTCTGTGGTATCAATAACGTAGCTTAATTTCAGTTGTAAGCTCTGTGTTAACAATAGTGTAGCTTCATTTCAATTGCAAGCTCTGTGCAATCACTAGTGTAGCTCTGTTTACAGCAAGTGGGAGACTGAGCTAGACAGTGGCCCACTATTCCAGACATATGACTGGCCCAGGGGGCAATTGCCCCCCTGTCCCCCAGGCCAGCCCTCCCCTGCTCACTTGTGTGCACGTCACCGACCTGCGTCTGTAGATGCATTTTAGGCTAAGTTAACACTGGTAGTTCGTTTGTTGTAATGAAATTGCATAAAAATTTGTAGGTGATCTATATGCATTCTGCATGAGAGTAGCATGTGTTTTTCAGTGCATGTTGAATTTCCTGATTCTCTGCTTCTACATACATGTTGCTTTTCTTTATCTTCAATACCACACTGTAATCACGTTACTGTACAATACTGTTGAGATCAATACAAATTGCATATACGTATGTATATTTTTATTTATATAGCACCAACAGATGTAATTAGCACCTTTTACATTTAGTATAGAGGGGATACAATAAGTGTAGCAGGTAAATAGTTATACAGACAAACATCATAAAGGGAACACTGGGATAGGAGGTCCCTGCACCGTAGAGCTTGCAATCTAAGTATAGGATGGATGACATACATAGACAGTCAACCCTCTACAGGGTTGCACTTACACAGGACAATAAAAATAGCAGCAAGATGCACTAAAAGTTACCCTTATTCATCAAGCTAAAGAAATGCAGTTCTGGAGCAAACCAATGGAACCATACGACCGAAGTTAAAATATGCCTATATGTTGTACTATACATCCTATATTACAATTTGCTAAGGATGTTTGTCAGAAGCCGTCATGCACAGTAGAGATGTCTGCATGTGCTGCGGTCATGCGCAGTACAGACTGCCCAAACGCGCCACTGCTGATATGGAGCGGGGTGCTCCTAATTCAGACCAGAGTCCTCTCTGTGCACCTTCCTGCTTGGTCCCAGGAAGGTGCGCAGAGAAGACTAACGGTCTGAATTTGGAGCGTCCCGCTCCATATCAGCAGTGGCCCGTTTGGGCAGTCTGTACTGCGCATGACTGCACCTCCGCCAGTGTTAGCCCATGTACACAGGCTTTAAAACTAGTTTTTCTATAAGACATTAACCTTTCTGTATTAGTGGCACATCATGCTAATTCCTTCACAGTATGTTAGCCTTGTTCAAAGCCAAACGTACCTGTCTTTGTGCTGTTAGACACACCCCTCATGTGTGGGCTCTGCTTTGTTCATTCATTTGTATGGTAATATTGGCTCAGCACAGGTAGTAATTTACATAAAGTAACACCAACGAATAATCGTTTACTCTGTTATTCTATTACTAACAAATGGCTAGCACAATTTATAGACTTTTTTTAATTTTGTCTAACCCACTGAGTGCCAGAAAGGTGCGTTGGATACCTCTCTGGCACTCAAAGGGTTAAATGTGTTACACATTCCTCTGGCCCTTTAAAGGGTTAAACTCTTTGCTTTTAATGTAATCATCGATAGAGGATTCTTTCCTCTTTGGTAGCTGCAAGGTTAATCAAGGAGATTTTATTTTTTAGTTCTTTTAAATGGGAAGGGCAGTAAGCGCCCATAGATTTGAGGATAAGATAGTGCTGTGTGCATTTCACCTGATAGCAAATGGGGTTTGCTTATGCAAATTGAATGGATTTTAAAATGGTATTTAATGACAATTTTCATAGCAGACATTAACATTAATTGCAGCCAAATGAAAATGTTACATTACTTTGCTGTTAGACCCAAACACCCTAGCTATAAAGCTTTATCATTATCAGGCCGGAGCCTGCGCGACGTGACAGCATAGTGCTACAAATTGCAAGCAAAGAGGCCTTTTATGGATCAAACGTATCCCCCAAGCAGACCCAAATCAACATCAATTTTGCTTTATTTCTTAGTAAATGGAGGTTAAATGGCTACAGCAGAGAGCTGGCTGTCTTTCAAGAATTTTAGTGCAAAGTGGCGGATCTTAGAAAACTTAACTATTTGATGACAGTTGCATTGTATGTCCATCTGACCCTCAAACAGTTAACAGTAGGGATGTTTTAATAAATGGGTATACCTGGCATTAATTGGGGGCCTCCTGTTTGAGGCGCTTCACCTTGGATTCCCAGTAGTCTCAGTTTTACAGGATGGAACTAATTTAATTCTGTGGTCAGATGATCAGGGAGGAGACGCGTTGTTCTGTGTTTTTGACCCCTTGGGTGCTAGTGATTTATCCAAAGCACTGCTCTGCAATGCGTTAGCGAAATCTCTAGCATCCAAGGGTTTAAAAGATCTGTTGCCGCCTAATAATATCCCCCGGCCCCACTTTACCATTTAACCTGGGCAGAAAATACTAATGACCCCTGTGAAATAATTCTTTGTGGACCGGTTCTGTAAAATTAACCTTTAAAGTGGAACTACCACCCCTTACAAACATGGCCCCAAATAATTACCCATGTGGCAACTAGCGCTACTATCTGGGGACTAGCTGCACAGTAGCGCTAGTCTCCAGAATTATTACAGCGTTAATGACAATTATACACTGACAGGCAGGAAACAGCACAGACATCTTTCCATAGTGATATCTGCACGCCTGCACTGTCAGTCCCAGCCGGCTCTAGGAGGCGTCGCTAGGAGCCGTTCGGCTCCAAAAGGGACTGACAGTGCAGGCGCGCAGACGTCACTATAGAAAGATGTCTGCGTTGTTTCCTGTCTGGGAGCAGTGTATACATCTCATTAACGCGGTAATAATTCTGCCGACTAGCACTACTGAGCAACTACTCGCCAGATGGGTAATTATTTGGGGATATGTTTGTAAGGGGTGGTAGTCTCGCTTTAAAGGATTGTAATACTTAATATGTAAAAATAACATTGTGATGAGAGTACTCTTGTCTTACTATGCAAGAAAAGCCCTACAACAATATTTTTCAATCCTTTTTTGTCTAGCCCCCCGCCCCATCACGCAATCTACATTTTTCAGGGCATGCCTAATATTTTAAATATCATTTGTCTTAAAATCAGAATAGCAAAACATAAAAATGTCCATAAATAATATGCCTGAAGCTCAAGATTTACATTATTATCAAAGTCTTTAGAGAAAACAAGGGGCACCCTAATTGGACATCTGAGGTGCACTAACATACTAGAGCGCACTCGTCGTGAATCACTGCCCAACTGTAGGTGTTTCACAATGAAGACTCTCTGCTACTTTAAAGTGGAAGACCAGTCAGTTTTTATGGGGAAGCAGGGAAAAAAAAAGAATGTCATTATTCCAGATTGGAGATCGATTTAATGAGCGAGCTGATAAACCAGTTGAGCTGTTGCAGCGTAACATAGAATTATACGGCTCTGTGTTCAGGCTGTTATTAATAAGTAGGAATTAAAGTTTCCTGGAGATAAAACCCTGATAAACATTATGATCAAATGATAGCAGCAATAATCCTCAGAGGATTTGATATGGATGGAGTATAGATTAGTGTTTTCATTTAACCCCTTGAATACTACACAGCTCTCCAACACATGGTGAATCCATACGTTTACAGACCTTTCTTTCTTCCAAAAGGTTAATGGCAACACAGAATTGTATACAAGTAGAGCCCAGCGGACCCTTCTTTGTGGTTTCAACCCCTTAAAGGGATAGTAATACTTCGTTTTATCTTTATTTTATTTTGTAGGCATTAAAAAAACATGAAGAACGATATAAGTCTTATCTCTCAAACCTTTATGGTTTGAGAGATATTCACAAGCAAAGTTTCCCCTCCTACCCCTTTTACCTAGTGTAAGCCATCTCTTCTCAGATGTGGAATGCAGTCCATAGACCAGACAGATAACAGCAGGGGACAATCTTCTTCTTATGAGAACAATGAAGGCCCTGCCCCCCTTGACAAGTTTTTCAGGTTTTTCCCTTATCTTAATTGAAGATTGTCCCTCTCTGCAGTCTACCTGGGCACCTCCCTTCTGATCTGGATGAGCAGTGTTACATCAGTAAAAGGGACGGGAGGGGAAACTTTGTCATTGAATTACTCTTGAACTACAACTCTGACAGAATTGAAATAACACTCTCCAAAGTACAAATACAAGAATGATTAATTAGAGCTGCTTTCATTATGAAACATTACTATCCTTTTAAAGGGATAGTAATGTCTACAGTAAAGTTTATCTCCAAGTCTTCTCTACTGTTTTTATAACACTTTGGGCTATATTTATTAACTTACAGTTCTGTATTTCAAAAGCTATTAAATGTAAAAGGATCCCAGTTCCGCCCCTTATGGCCACCTCCCCTTAGAGCTGTAATCCAGTCGTGCAACCAAACGGATACAGAGAGGGACAAAATTCAGTCAGTAAGTATAAGGAAAACCCCCGCCCTTCATGACGAAGGAGGGATTTTCCTTTTGCTTACTGAAGATTGTCCCTCACCGCTGGCCAGACTGAGAGGATCAGTGATGCAGCCAGAAGGGGAGGGAGGGAGATTCTTTTACATTGAATATATTTTGAACTGCAGAACAGTAAGTTATTAAACATAGCACTACTTGTTATAAAAACAATAGAAAACACTTGTCGATAAACTATATTGTAGACATTACTATTCCTTTAAAGGGATAGTAATGTCCCTGAACATGTTTTTCTAATTTTCTAGTGCTTAAAAAGTGGAGTTTAATGCAAAAAAAATCATATCGCAATGGTTTGAGAGATATCTTTGTTCAAAGTTTGACGTCTCCTGCTGTCAGCTGTAAAGCTGTCAACAGGAGATCCATGTCGGCCAGGCCCTGCAGCAGAGCCGGAATTGTGTTTTTTAAACCGAGTGACCGCATTGCAATGATCTATCAAGTGTGCCTGCAAGCACACTTAGTAGATCATTGCAATGCGGTCACTCTGTTTAAAAAAACACAATTCCGGCTCTGCTGCAGGGCCTGGCCGACACGGATCTCCTGTTGACAGCTTTACAGCTGACAGCAGGAGACGTCAAACTTTGAACGAAGATATCTCTGAAAACCATTGCAGTTTGAGAGAGATGGTTTTTTTTGCGTTAAACTCCACTTTTTAAGCACTACAAAATTAGAAAAACATGTTCAGGGACATTACTATCCCTTTAAAGTCCGGCGGTCCAGGGGTAGGATTACCCTTAAGGACCGCTTAGACGTCATTCAGGGAGCTGGCACACCTGACTGATCACTAGTACCAGATGACTGAAAAAGAGGCTGAAACTGACCAGTCTTGGAGCAGTGAGTTTCAGACTCCCGCAAGAACGATGTCCTAACATCTTCTAATAATAATCCTCAAGCACACCCTTACCTTATGGAGTGGGGGGGATCTTAATGTCCCCCATGAATTTTACCCTTGTGTCTTTGTTTAGGAGATAACATATTCAGTCAGTGCAGGAGATCGTGTTCATGGAGGTAGACATGAGAGATGGATGAATGGAATAGTGCTCAGCATGTTGCTGTGCAATGTGTTGGGGCTTTCGCTGGTCTATGAAAGGTTAACACACTCTTTTCTAAGATTGTTATTAGGATGGCTTTTGTATTCCTCTCTGCACCCAATGTAATCCCATTGTGGCCCACACCCCAAAAGAATTCAGCCACTCTGCAAATGTAGGGTGACACGCAATAAGATACGTATTACGCATTGAGCCCCAAAGAAACTTGTTTTTAAATGACATTTTCTAGTTCCATTGCATTCAGATTTTCATTCCAGGCATTGCATACCCCTCTGGCACTCAAAGGGTTAAGTAAATATCATTTCTCTGTGTTATTTCATAGAGAACAAATTTCTCTGCGGCTGTTCTCGCCTCTTAGTAGATATCGGCCTATGAAGAATTTTCAGATGTAGAGGGTTTATTCCTAATTTACTCTCTACATTCTTCTCTAAGCCAGGCTCTCTTCTCTCTCCCTCCCTTCCCCTGGTACAGAGCGGGTTTTGCCTACACCAATCTGCTTTGTTATAAGAGTCATAAAAAGGACATTTTTCATCCCTGACTCCCCCCCTTCTCTTCCTCCTCAATCAGACATAGATTTATACTATCCCTGATGCCTGTGGCATTCAGAGCCAGGGAGGGGTCACTGGAGGAGCTGATGGGACAATAATGGATACGTTGAGGGCGTCCCTAGAGCTTTGTCCGGCTGGGTACCCTATCCATCAGCCAGCAAAACCCATGCCAAGGTCAGCGCTAACGAGCGTGTGCCAGTGTCCTGGCTTTGCCCCATGGGGAATGCTCCAATCAGCAGGCTTGGATTCTTGCTCCTGTTTCTTATCCATACAAGGGCTACCTTGTGTGAGAAGTGGGTATGTGACAGCGGCTGCTGCGCAGAGAATGGAGAACATCAGCACGGTGGCTGCACTGTGTAATCACAAATCCTGTCGACTTTTTTCACATTCGCTCATTGCATTCAACACCTTAAAGGGACTCTACCACCTAAAAAGAATATTGGTCATTTTTAAAGCAACTGTTAAACCCACAGCTGTTGTGGACTACAACTCCTATCATCCCTAACCAGCCAACAGATTGATTACCGCAGACCTATATGCCATATTGACCATTTTTTATTCAGAAAAATAGTTTTTGAGTTATTTAGCTGTATAGATGATGCTAATCGAGGAACGCCATGCAGACGCATCCTGTCTTAGCCCTAACCCCCCCACACTGACACCTAACCCTTTCAGTGAGAGGGGAGGTGGCCAGTGCATCGCTGAACAGTGTCAGTGAGTGGGGAGATAATGTAGGGATATTTATTGTAACATTTATCTATTGTAAGGCGCTGCAAACACTAATGTGACACCATATATAAATAAAGATATACATACATATATAAGACAGGAAGTCGGTGCTAGGGGTGGTGGACAATACATTGCTGAGGAGTGTCAGTGAGTGGGGAGGTAATGTAGGGATAAGACAAGAAGTCAGTGCTAGGGGATGTGGGCAATGCATTGCTGAGCAGTGTCAGCGAGTAGGGAGGTAATGTAGGAATAAGACAGGAAGGCAGTGCTAGGGGAGATCAGTAATGCATTGCTGAGCAGTGTCAGTAAGTGGGGAGGTAATGTAGGGATAAGACAGGAACTCAGTGCTAGGGGAGATGGGCAGTGCATTTCTGAGCAGTGTTTGTGAGTGGGGAGGTAACATAGGGATAAGACCGAATATCAGTGCTAGGGGAGGTGGGCAGTGCATTGCTGAGCAGTGTCAGTGAGTAGGGGAGGTAACATAGGGATAAGACCGAATATCAGTGCTAGGGGAGGTGGGCAGTGCATTGCTGAGCAGTGTCAGTGAGTAGGGGAGGTAACATAGGGATAAGACCGAATATCAGTGCTAGGGGAGGTGGGCAGTGCATTGCTGAGCAGTGTCAGTGAGTAGGAGAGGTAATGTAGGGATAAGACAGAAAGTCATTGCTGAACAGTGTCAGTGAGTGGGGGAGGTAATATAGGGATAAGACAGAAAGTCATTGCTGAACAGTGTCAGTGAGTGGAGAGGTACATAAGAATAGCTAACACAGCATAAGTGTAATTTTGGAAGTTCTTTTAAAATCACCAGTGTTTTTTTTTTTTTATTAGAAGGTCTCTAAGTGTGGCAGAAGGACTTTTACATGGTCTTGGATGCATCTCTAGATGCGTACGCACAAATGAAAAGTGGAGTAATTCTGGGGAAATCTAACTGCATCACAGGAGACCAAATAAAAGTGACCATTCATTTAACTGGGCTTTTAATGCCTTATATACTAGCGAGGTCTCCAGGGCATTGCTTCGTAGTTGGGGGCAGGAGGAAATTGTCCTCTGAGCTGGTCATAGGTCTGGGCCAGTGGGCTGCTGCCTCATTCCATCTCCCACTTGCGGCTGTGATTCAGTGGAGATCTGCATGCCTGCCCTGTACTTACAAAATGTGTCCAGTAGGTGGCATGTTTCAATTTGCTGTCTGTTTCCTTGCTTATACCACCATGGCCTTTCAGGTCCTGACATCACATGTCCTTCAACATGCAGACTCCCTATTGGACGAGCAGGTTGTGAGCCTGCACACTGAAATACAGGTGCTGGCAGGACCTGAAAGGCCATGGTGATGTAAGCAAGAAAGCATCCGGCAAATTGAAACATTCTGTCGTCTGGACACATCTTGTAGTGCAGGGCTGGCCCTATCTCCACTGTATCACAGAGACAAGTAGGAGATGGAGCAAGGCAACAGCCCACTGGGCCAAACCTATCAGCAGCTGAGAGGACATCACATGGCCTTTCAGGTCCTGCCAGGACCTGTTTGTACAGGTTCACAACCTGCTCACCCGATAGGGAGTCTACACGTTGAAGGACATGTGCTGGCAGGAACAGAACGGCCATCATGATATAAGCAAGGAAGCAGATGGCAAATTGAAACGTCTGTAGGGTTGCCTCCTTGATATGAGGCAAAAAGAGTTGTGATGTCCTCTCCTCTCTTGTCCCTCATTCATCTCCCAATATTATCCCTCCCTTGTTTCTCATGTCTATCCCATTTCTCTGCCTCTTTATTGCTCCTCTGTCCAACTCGCCCTCTTGCCTTTATTACTCCCCTTAACTTTTTACCCCATTTTACCGTTTCTCTCCATCCTTTGCCCTTGTCTTCCCCTTTTGCCTTCTCTCTTTTTCCAGTTAAAATATAGCTACACTATTAATACCACAGTGCTTACTATTCTATGCCAACCCACTGGTGGTCATAGAATTGTGAGCTCTGTGGTATCCCTATTGTAGCTCTGTTTCACTTGTAAATGTAGCTTCATTTCAATTGTAAGCTCTGTGGCATCAGTAGTGTAGCTGAATGTTAATTGTAAGTTCTGTGGTATCACTAGTGTAGCTTAATATCAATTGCAAGCTTTGTGGAATCCCTAGTTTAGCTGAAATCAGTTGTAAGCTCAGTGGTATCACTGGTGTAGCACTGTTTCAAATGTAAATTCTGTGGTATCACTAGCGTAGCACTGTTTCAATTGCAAGCTCGGTGGTAGCACTAGCGTAGCACTGTTTCAATTGCAAGCTCTGTGGTATCACTATTGTAGCCACATTTCCATTGTAAGCTCTGTGGTATATATCCCGTATCTATTGTACAATAGAGATAAGATATACTACATTAGCTGTATAGCGTAGAGTGTATATGATTGGACACAATTCTGTGGACGTTTGAATAGATCGTCTATATCTATATGTAAATGTATGCTGCAAAGTAATCACATAAAATATTGTATGATAGCTAATAACAATCTAAAATATAGTCAAAATAAATAATATAAAATCCAATCACAAGTAAATCCAAGAAATAAGTCCTGAGAAATGGCTTAATACAATAGCACTCCTTAAGTACCGTGCAAGATAAGTATGTATTGTTTATAACCAAAATGGTCAATAGATCTTACAATAAATGTAACAGTACTTTCACTGTCGTCCAATACAGGTCACTGGTACTCTGGGAGGCGTAAGTCCCCTTTAATAGGCAGGAACAACTATGCAAATGATTTGCAAGGGGCGGAGCCTCCCCTCTTACTTAAGCCACCTTCTGGCCAGAGCCACTTTAGATTGATTTGTTCCTGGTGTGCTTGCACACCAGGTAGAGAACATCTATGCATCTTAGTGTTTTATTATTTTTTTATTCAAATATGGAATACCACCATTAGGAGGGTGACCATGGCTGTGAATTGCCCTCTTTAAAGTGGCTGGTGCAGCTTCCAGGGATTTTCTGTGGACCTTATACCCTGAAGAGGGGACAGCTTGTGTTAAGCAGCTCCCCTACTGGGGAATTTACCTCTGGTTCTTTCCCTCCTTATCATGGTCACCTGAAGACAGAAGTCCTGCAAGAAAGGTGAGTCACCCATTGAGTGCTGAAGGTCCACTTGTCCACACAGTGTCCCTTTGATGGGCTTGTATTTGGGAGTTTTAATACACTCCAGCACTCATAGGGTGTTTCTATTGCATTATAACTGTTTTATGCAATTTCTGTGGTATTCTCTGGGTTTTGGAGCTTTGGATATTCGTTTATTTATGTTTCTCATGTGTTTCATGCTTGTTTGGGCACTTTTTAATGTTTTACTAAACTTTATTAAAAATGGTGTTCCGCGCCTTTAAGCGCGGCTTTTTCCCGCTCAGACGCAAGGACTCCTTTACTCTCTATGAGAATTCACAGTGTGGGACATATCTCTGGAACCGCTTGTCACAGCAACTTCAGAGAGGGCTCATTTTAATGCTAGGCTCCTGCTCTATCATCCGGAAGGTGTTTCATTTATGTGGGGTGTTCAGGGGGGCTTCGGGCACTGTTTGGGGTACTTGTAAGGGAAAACTACATTTCCCATGAGCGCTTGGTTCGCGCTCGTTTCTGATTGGCTGTCATGACGGCCGCCATTTTGTGGTACTTTTCCTAGGCGAGTACACTACGCAGGGACCGAGCCTTCTCTCTCCTCAACAGATTAACCCTTCGCTGGCCAGATAAGTCCGTTTTTAGACATTTCTGGGGTGAAACTTTAATCATTTACACTTTTTCTGGGCGATAGTGTTATTAGTGGGGTATATTGACGCTGTGAGCATGTCTACTTCACTGGAGCTAGGGGCTAGACCCAAGTCTAAGGAGGATGGGGGATCTGCTACCCCCATGGCGTTTTGCTCCTCTTGCCACATTGGGCTGGATGGCGATAATGTGGGGGATCTATGCCCTAATTGTACTGGTCAAGATAGCAACCCTGGGCTTCCCAGCCACGCTATTAAGCCATCTTGGGTGAGGGAGTTTAAAGCTGCCACTAGGGATCTCAGATCCACGCTTCAACTCTTTCCCTCTCAGATTCAGGGGGCTCTCCAGGTCTGGCAGACCCTATCTACCATCAGGACCTCCCTGCCTAAGCCACAGGGAGCTCCTGATGTCACTGATTCTTCTGAAGAAGAACTATTACAGGATTCTGATGCTGAGGAACGTACTGTTATTGAATCTAACAGGTCCATTGGGGACCCCTATGAGTGTGACCCTGAAGTCTCGGCTGAGGGTCTGATCAGAGCGGTTCTGAATACGCTCAACCTTCCTCTGACTCAGGAATCCACTTTTGATCCTACTGATGTTTTTCAGAAAAAGCCATCTAAGCCAGTTGTTTGTTTTCCAACTAACCCTACTCTTGCCCGTCTGGTCTCTGAGGCATGGAAGAATCCTGATAGATCTTCCTCTGTCTCCAAAAAGTTTGCTAAACTTTACCCTTTTCCTGAGGCGGAGCTGGCAAAATGGGTTCATCCTCCCAAGGTGGATGCTCCTGTTTCTAGACTATCCAAATCTACCACTTTGGCTGTCTCTGATGCCTCTGCCCTGCAGGACTGGACGGATAAGAAGCTAGAGCTCTCTCTTAAGTCTATTTTTGCCTCCATTGGCACGGCCATGCGCCCAACCTTTGCTGTGGCATGGGTTAATAGAGCTATTGCGGCCTGGACTGAACGACTGCCTGAAGCAGTTCGCCAGGATGCGCCGGTATCTGAACAGTTGCAGCTTCTTGCTAATATCACTGAAGCTCAGAACTATGTTGCTGACGCTGCTTTTGATGCTGTGCGCATGATGGCGAGGGCCTCCACTTCTTCTGTGGTGGCTAGACGCGCCCTTTGGCTGAAAATTTGGTCTGCTGATACAGCCTCTAAGAAAGCCTTACTTTCCTTGCCCTTTCAGGGGAATTTGCTTTTTGGGTCTGAACTCAAAGAAATGATCAGTGAGGCTACTGGCGGTAAAAGTACTCTTCTACCCTCAGTCTTTAAGAAAAAGTTTCCAGCCAAACGCAATCGGTCCTTTCGTTCCTTTCAGACTGAGACACGCTCCTCTGCCCAAACGGTTCCTCCCACTACGCGCTCCTCCTCCAAGCCCAAACAGTCCTGGAGGCCCAAAGTTGCCTCCAAGGCCAAGACCTCCAAGACTGCTTCGGCATGACTCGCCGAACCCGGGTCCGCATCCGGCTGTAGGCGGTCGTCTCCGCATCTTTCGCCGGACTTGGGAGGAGTCAGTGGCGGACCCATGGGTTCTTCAGGTGGTGTCAGAGGGATACAGGATCCCTTTCTCTTCCCTTCCTCCTTTTCGGTTCCATTTTACTCGTCCTTCTCAGGAACCCACAAAAAGGCGTCTGTTCGACGACGCTATTCAGGATCTCTTGGACAAAGAGGTCCTGGAGGCGGTTCCTCAAGGGGACACAGGTTCAGGATTTTATTCCAACCTGTTTGTGGTAGCCAAAAAGGACGGAGGAGCTCGTCCCATTTTGGATCTCAAAGATCTCAATGCCTATGTGGTGACTTCCCACTTCCTCCAGGAGTCCCTGCGCTCTGTGATTGCAGCAATGTCTCCAGGGGAGTTTCTTGCCTCCCTGGACCTTCAGGATGCTTATCTTCACATCCCTATTCATCCAGAGAGCAGGCGGTATCTCAGGATTGCCTGCCACAGGGGACACTTTCAGTTTGCAGCGCTCCCCTTTGGGCTGACTTCAGCCCCTCAGGTCTTCCAGAGGGTGTTGGGCTCCTTGATAGCGGTGCTCCATCAGGATGGGATCAGAGTGACCCCCTACATGGACGATCTCCTACTGAAGGCCTCCTCAGCGGAGCTTCTCCATCAGCAATTACAGATGTGCATGCACACCCTGAACCGTCATGGCTGGATCCTGAATCTGGACAAGTCGGACTTGATTCCATCTCAGAGGCTTCTGTTCTTGGGTCTCCTGTTCGACACTCGCCAATGCATGGTGTTTCTTCCAGAGGACGTGGCTCACCAGATAGCCGTCAGAGTGGCTGGGATTCTGGACATGGACGAAATTCCAGTACCGAAGTTGTCGTCCTTAGTGGGGAAGTTCATTTCCACAATCGAAGCAGTACCATTTGCCATGGCCCACTCCAGGGATCTTCAGAGATTTGTGATCCAGACGTGCAAGAATCATCCAGATCATCAACATCTGTCTGTTTCTCTTCCTCCTCATGTCGAGTCGAGTCTGCACTGGTGGTTAGATCTCTCTCATCTCCTGAAAGGGAGATCCTTTCTAGTTCCTCATTGGACCACAGTCACTACGGATGCCAGCCTTCGGGGCTGGGGTGCAGTCTGGGGTCGCTTCAGTGCTCAGGGGAAATGGGGTCTGGAAGAATCCATGCTCTCCATCAATGTTCTGGAACTTCGAGCTGTCCGGCTAGCCCTGAGGCACTGGGAGTCTCAATTGACCGGTCTTCCGATCAGAGTGGAGTCCGACAACGCCACGGCGGTGGCTTACATCAACAGGCAAGGTGGCACAAGAAGCGGTTCCGCCTGGTGGGAGGTCAAGGATATTTTGTCTTGGGCAGAAGATCACGTGCCTGTCATCTCTGCAGTTCATATTCCAGGCGTGGACAACGTCATGGCAGACTTCCTCAGTCGTCACACCGTCGACAGCGGAGAATGGGCTCTTCACCCAGAGGTGTTTCACATGCTCACTCAACGGTGGGGGATGCCTGTGGTGGATCTGATGGCTACCAGACACAACAGGAAGGTTCCGGTGTTTTGCTCCCGGTTGAGGGACTCCCTGGCTCTAGCAGTGGATGCCTTGTCGATCCCTTGGGACTTCACCCTGGCTTACATCTTCCCTCCTCTTCCTCTATTGGTCAGAGTCATCCAGAAGTTGAAGAGGGAACGTTGTCCTGTCATCCTGATTGCTCCAAACTGGCCTCGCCAGTCCTGGTTTCCGGAGTTGATGGCCATGTCAGTGAAGGATCCGATCCCACTTCCCGCCCGTCCGGACCTACTTCTTCAGGGGTATCTGTGGAAGGAGGATGTTCACTCTCTCCATTTGATGGCATGGCGGTTGAATCCTCGATTCTAGCAAAGAAAGGATTTTCTCCTTCTGTGGTGTCGACTATGCTCAGTGCTCGTAAGCCTGTGTCTTCCAAGATCTATCATCGCATATGGTCAACTTTTGTGACATGGTGTTCTGATAAGAAGTTATCCCTTGACTTCCATCTTCCCACTGTCCTGGCCTTCTTGCAGGACGGTGTGGATAAGGGGCTCAGTCTGAGTTCCCTCAAAGTTCAGACTTCTGCCTTGTCTGTGTTTTTCCAGGAAAGGATTGCTATCCTTCCTGATGTGAAAGTCTTCTTCCAAGGTGTGACTCATGTTCGACCTGCCTTCAAGAGTCCTGCTCCCCAGTGGGATCTCAATTTGGTGCTGGGAGTTCTACAGCGACCACCGTTTGAATCCTTGGCTTCCATTCCATTACGTCTTGTGACTTGGAAGATGGCCTTCCTTTTGGCTATTGTGTCAGTGCGCCGGGTGGCAGAGTTACAGGCCTTGTCTTGTAAACCTCCTTACCTGGTGTTCCACAAGGATAAGGCTGTGCTTCGCACTACCAAGGAATTCTTACCCAAGGTTGTGTCCGAGTTTCACATCAATCAGGAGATTGTGGTTCCCTCTTTCTGCCCTAATCCTTCATCTGACAAGGAACGAGATCTCCATCTGTTGGATGTGGTGCGTTGCCTCAAGTTTTATGTTCATCGCACCGAGTCTATCAGGAAGTCTGACGCTCTATTCGTCATTCCTGAGGGGCCTAGGGCAGGGAGACCGGCTTCCAAAGTTACCATTGCCTCTTGGATTAAGGCTACCATCCGTGAAGCCTATAAGTTGAGGAATAAGCATGTTCCCTTCCGGGTGACTGCCCATTCCACCAGATCTATTGGGGCCTCTTGGGCCTACAAGAATCAAGCTTCTGCTGATCAACTGTGCAGAGCGGCCACTTGGTCCTCTGTGCACACTTTTTCAAAGCACTACCGAGTTGATGTACTGGCGTCGGCTGATGCCAGTTTTGGAAGGAAGGTCCTGGAGGCAGTCTTGCCTGTGTAGGTCTTCCGCTCTGTGATCCTTAGTGCTTCCTTACTGTTGAGCCCGGTTGGCTCTGGTTTCGTGTGCTGTGTTAGTTCAGGGATTGTTCCCTTGGTTGGTGTCCGTTGACACTTACAGTTTGGGCTATGTTATTAACTGGTCATAGCAGTTCTAGTGACTTGGGCCTTGCGCCTGGTCCTTGCCTTACTTCCCGCCTCTGGATCAGCTCAATGTTTGTACATCCCAGAGTACCAGTGACCTGTATTGGACGACAGTGAAAATAGGATTTTAGTCTTACCTGTTAAATCCTTTTCACTTAGTCCATACAGGTCACTGGTCTCCCACCCTGTCAAGGGACCAGTCTTGGCTCTCCTGTGGCATCCAGTGGGAGACCGTTCGGGCATGCTCACAGGAGTCTTTCTTTTTGCTTACCTGAGGTCAGTTTTAGGGTCTCAAATCAATCTAAAGTGGCTCTGGCCAGAAGGTGGCTTAAGTAAGAGGGGAGGCTCCGCCCCTTGCAAATCATTTGCATAGTTGTTCCTGCCTATTAAAGGGGACTTACGCCTCCCAGAGTACCAGTGACCTGTATGGACTAAGTGAAAAGGATTTAACAGGTAAGACTAAAATCCTATTTTTGAGGTATTTGATTCTTGTGATTAAGATGTAGGTCTTGAATATGCCCTATGTCACACTGTGGGTCTTCTCTAGTTTGATTGTAAGAGGATTTCTTATCAGGACAATATGGTCTCTCATTCCCACATAGATGAATGAGAAATAACTTGTATCAATACAAGTGATTACAGTATACGAGAAGATAGAATAAACTCCAACTCTTGTGGTATTCCTCTGTTTCTTCAATCCGTTTTTGCTCCGACCACTCTCTGTTTTCTCCGGACTCAGTGTATTTTCTCCCACGTGTCTTTTATGATGCGGGTATAGATCCGATAATGCGGATCAGTGTAGAATAATCATGGTAGTTACCATCAATAATAAAATAATCTTATGGGTAAAAGATTCTTTCAAATATTTCAAATATTATAAATGATAAGCGATGTCTGATATGGCACACTAAGGTACTATGTCCTATATCCGTGATGAACAACCAGCGTTCACATAGATGAAGCTACTAACACGCGCAGGCCTTAGCGTGTAGTAGTTGGATATAAAACAAAAAGTTCTCAAAAGTGTACTCCAGTCAATACTATCTCTCTATTCCAACGCGTTTTGTGCTGCTGGCACTTCCTCAACGTGAAATAGGGCATATTCAAGACCTACATCTTAATCACAAGAATCGAATACCTCAAAAGTACTGTTACATTTATTGTAAGATCTATTGACCATTTTGGTTATAAACAATATTTATTTATCTTGCACGGTACTTAAGGAGTGCTATTGTATTAAGCCATTTCTAAGGACTTATTACTTGGATTTACTTGTGATTTTATTTTATATTTATTTTGACCATATTTTAGATTGTTATTAGCTATTATACAATATTTTATGTGATTACTTTGCAGAATACATTTACATATAGATATACAGATATTGGCGATCTATTCAAACATCCACAGTATTGTGTCCACTCATATACACTCTATGCTATTCAGCTAATGTAGTATATCTTATATATATCATATCTATTGTATATTACCCTCAGGTCCCTTAAAGGGATTGTAATGTTTCATAATAAAAGCAGCTCTAATTAATCATCATAGTATTTGGACTTTGGAGAGTGTTATTTCAATTCTGTCAGTTATAGTTCAAGAGTAATTCAATGACAAAGTATCCCCCTCCTGCCCCTTTTACTGATGTAACACTGCTCAGCCAGATCAGAAGGGAGGTGCCCAGGTAGACTGCAGAGAGGGACAATCTTCAATTAAGATAAGGGAAAAACCTGAAAAACTTGTCAAGGAGGGGCAGGGCTTTCATTGTTCTCATAGGAAGAAGATTGCACCCTGCTGTTATCTGTCTGGTCTATGGACTGCATTCCACATCTGAGAAGAGATGGCTTACACTAGGTAAAAGGGGCAGGAGGGGAAACTTTGCTTGTGAATATCTCTCAAACCATAAAGGTTTGAGAGATAATACTTATATCGTTCATGTTTTTTTAATGCCTACAAAATAAAATAAAGATAAAACGAAGTATTACTATCCCTTTAAGCTCCACCAGTACCCTCCCTTTCCTTTTACATTATCTGTGATAGCAGATTCATTGGGGGCAGCATTAGGCACCTATATTAGTGTGTATTGTAGAATAGCTCTGAGGATCCTCCTCCTTTTTATCACTATTGTAGCTGTACTTTTATTGTAAGCTCTGTGGTGTCACTGTTGTAGCCGCATTTCCATTGTAAACTCTGTAAAACACTAGCATGGATCCATTGTGATTCTAAGTTATTTGGAATCACTAGTGTGTCTCCATTTCAATTGTAAGCTCTGCAGTATTTCATTTTTAGCATTACTTCACTTGTAAGCTCTGTGGTACCACTTGCCTTCATAACAATAATGAAAATTATAAATAACAAGGGGGTGGTCTGGGACATTGGACTGGAGTGATATTAAAACCATGCCAATGATTAAGTAAACTTCTTGGTTTACAAAACGCGTAAGGCTTTTGCTCGTCCTTCTATTGATTCTTTGATCCATCATGTCTTCATTCTGTTCTTTAATTCGTTTATAAATAAACTAGTTGAACAGCCCGTTACACGGGCCACTGCCACCTGGTCGCGGGGCAGTCATGCGCAGTAGAGACTGCCGTCGCCGCGGCTGATACAGAGCTGGGCGCTCCGAGCGCCCAGCTCTGTATCAGCCACGCTGCGGGCAGTCTCTACTGTGCATGACTTCAGCACACGCAGCAGTGTCTACTGCGCGTGTCGCTGCGTTACACACGATTTAGCGAATTATTATATAGGATTGGTGGCTTTTATTTACTCCACTGGCTTTGATCTGATGCTTTTGGTGGTTACCGTAGAGCGCCTCCTCCTGTGCCTGTGCCCTGATATTAAAAATGGACCATTGATTGTACCTGCCACAGACTCCAAACGTTGCCAGCCCTCCCCTGTTCACAGTGCATTGGAGACTTAACACACATTCAAGTGGTTAACCCCTTAAGGACCAGAGGTGTGAGCAACGCATTGCTTTGCAGTGGTTGCACACTCCTCTGGTTCTCAAAGCGGAACTACGACCCCAAAAGTATATTGCCCCACATAATTGCCCATATGGCGACTCGCCGCTCAGTAGCGCTAGTCGCCAGAATTCTTACCAGATTAAAGAGAAATTGCTATTCTTCATGGAATGACAGCAGGACGGAGGGCAGACATCTTGCCATAGTGACGTCCACGCACCTGCGCTGTCAGTCCCTTTTAGAGCCGATCGGCTCGTAGTAACACCTCCTAGACCCGGCTGGGACTGACAGCGCTGGCGCGGACGTCGCTATAGGAAGATGTCTGCGCTCCGTCCTCCTGTCAGTCCATGAAGAATAGAGATTTCAGTTTAATCTGGTAATTCTGGTGACTAGTGCTACTGAGCAGCTAGTCGCCAGAGGGGCAATTATGTGGGTCAATATACTTTTTGGGTGGTAGTTCTGCTTTAAGGGGTTAAAAGCCACATTTAAATCAAAGAGGAATTTTATTGCTCCCTTACTCTGCAGTTGGTGTACTCCTGAATAGTACTTCTTTAGTAGTTCTTAGTAATATGGGCCTATAATAAAGAGAGAATGGAGGACTGAATGGAGAGAACAGAGATATAATCAGGTGAATTAGGGTAAGAACATTTAATTCCTGCCAGTCAGGGACACTACACAAATGAGAACAGAGAGCACCTCTCCTCCTCTTTACTGTGTGCACAAATGGTCATATGATATCACATGACTGTGTGGAGGTCAGTGGACGTCAGAGCACACTCTACGCTCTCTCCAGAGCACCATAGATTTCTAAATACTAGAGGGAGAATTGCCCATTAACCGCTGTGACAGTAAGTGATGGCTGTGCCAAGCCTTGGCATAGCCTTATGTTAAAAGGAACTGGTATCTCAACTTCTGTTTGGCATCAGCAATTAAGAATCCATTCTACCTCCAGTGTTTAGAATGTTATGTGGAGGCCATTTTCTTGTAGCCCAATACAGGCAGTACTTTGTTACATTAGTCTATGAGAGGTTTTAGTCCAGAGCCTCCATTCCAGGACTGTTTATTATCCATGGAGAGGTCTGCCAGGAACACGGGACACATATTTAAAATACAGGACTCTCCTGGGCAATCCAGGACATGTGGTCATCCTAAGATGAATGGAAGAATTCACCAGTGCAGCTATTCTGGGTTGTCTTCTATCGACAGTTGGTGAGACATCATTAGGAAGTGCTCCTTTTAATAAAAAAATATTGATATAGCTCTTTGATAAATTTGAAGATATTTTTGCTGTTTTTTTTTTCTTAAACTCCTTGGCTACTAAAGAGGTCATGGTGACCATGACCTCTTAAGTGGCCAAGGAGTTAGCCATTCTCTTTAAAGGGATAGTAATACTTCGTTTTATCTTTATTTTATTTTGTAGGCATTAAAAAACATGAAGAACGATATAAGTCTTATCTCTCAAACCTTTATGGTTTAAGAGATATTCACAAAGAAAGTTTCCCCCTCCTGCCCCTTTTTCCTAGTGTAAGCCATCTCTTCTCAGATGTGAATCTGGTTGTAAGACCAGACAGATAACAGAAGGGGACAATCTTCTTTGTATTAAAACAATGAAAGCCCTTCCACCCTTGACAAGTTTTTCAGCTTTTTCCCTTATCTTAACTGAAGATTGTCCCTCTCTGCAGTCTACATGGGCACCTCCCTTCTGATCTGACTGAACAGGGGGGGGGGATACTTTGCTTGTGAATATCTCTTAAACCATAAAGGTTTGAGAGATAAGACTTATATCGGTCTTCATGTTTTTTAACCCCTTCGCTTCCTGTGACGTACCCAGACCGTCACGCTGGTCCGGCACTTAAGGACCAGTGACGGTCCTGGTACGTCATGTACTTTTGCAGGAGCGCGGTGAGTAATACCGTGGACTGAAATTGAACGCTCCAAGACCGGAGCGATCTCTTTCAGTCCTCCTTTCGATGTGCCGCCCCACGTGATCAGTCACATGGGACGGCACGTCGAACTCGTCTATCTGGTCCTTAAAGGACCAGACACCGCGGGATCATCGGACCCTAAGGGGTTAATGCCTACACAATAAAATAAAGGGATAGTAATACTTTGTTTTATCTTTAAGTAAGAGGCCATACACACAAACGATGAGCAATTCTGGAACAAAAGAAATGCACCATAGAAGATAAATCACCGTTGACTTTTAACCCTTTAAATGCTGAACCATCTCCAACGCATTGGTTAAAGGCCCCATTTAAATCAACTGTATTTTTTTCATTCCTCCACATGTCTGTTGCGCATGTAGGTGTAAATGTGGAACGTAAACCACACAACACACACCCAGACTTGCTCCACTTTCGTATTTAGAGATACGGCCCCTAGCACCCTAACAAGCACAAGCACGTCTCATTGTCTTCCCAGATATTACCAGCACTTGCTCGGCAGGAAGACTAATTAAAAGCAAACCTAAACAAATTGCAAATGACCTCTTTTACACAAATTTAGAAAACAGACGCTTTCCAGCTAAATGCATCTCCCCTCGCTGTCATTAGATTTCTTTTATGCATAAACCTCAAACATTTTAAGGAGGGAAAAAAAAAAACCAACCACACGGTCGCAGACAAACCAAATGAAAGCCCAGTGGTCCGCTTTACTAATTAGCTGCAGAGGTTGACTTGAATGTGGATAAGTACACCAGCTACTTCCTGCTTCTCTGTCTTTGTAAGAACAGACAGATCTGCCGGCCAAAGGGGAGCAATTAATGGATGGAGCAGGCATGCAATGCAGGTGGAGGAGGCTGGGGTGTACCTGAGCTATAATCAGGCTATAGATTTCCTGCTGAGTTGAACACAGAGAGGGGAAAGATGGCAGGTGTCTTATTGTCATTTATAACAAGTTGATTGGAGGAGGCAGAGAGCTTCTATACTAGAAAACCAGCAAAACATTGTCGTTATTTTTTGTATAATCCTAATTGCCTCTAACCCTTAGATCAATGATTTTCATTCTCTTTTCAGGGCACAACTACCGTAATATATTTTGTAAAGGTAGTAATGAAGGTGACAAATATATAAATATGTATATATTCTTAAGTCTCAAAACAGAATGGAAAAAGAAGTGTATTGTGCATAACAATTTACATAAATATATGTTTAGCAAAAATGAATGTGACGTTTCAATCTATATAGAAACAAAATGTGTCCCTGTGCTGGTGCTCAAGGCACATCAGAGTGCCACGGCTGTCTGTTTGAGAACCTCTGCCTTAGACGCCCGGAAGACTCTGAGTGGGGTGGGGGGAGTTGATGCACTAAGGTCCGTTTCATACCTTCATCAAACAGGTTCCTATGTTATTCTACAGAGTAAATGTACTAAGGTTTCTCAAGTTGGAGATCTTATTGCATAGGCTCTATAAAATAATGCAGGACGTGGAGAGTTTATCTCACTGGAGACGGTATCTCCTCTTTATCACACCTTAGTACATCTCCCTGTAGTATATAACTAAAGCTCTCCCATAGAATAACATAGGAACTGGAGAGTTTATCTCATTGGAGAAGTTATCTCCTCTTTATCACACCTTAGTACATCTCCCTGTAGTCTATAACTAAAGCTCTCCCATAGAATAACATAGGAACTGGAGAGTTTATCACACTGGAGAAGTTATCTCCTCTTTATCACACCTTAGTACATCTCCCTGTAGTCTATAACTAAAGCTCTCCCATAGAATAACATAGGAACTGGAGAGTTTATCACACTGGAGAAGATATCTCCTCTTTATCACACCTTAACCCCTTAAGGACCACTGCCGTACCAGGTCCGTCACGGCCGTCCAGCACTTAAGGACCACTGACGGTCCTGGTACGTCATGGAGTTTAGGGCTCCTGGCACGGCTGCACGCCACTCCGGAAGCACGGAACTGGAATCGCTAAAAAAAAAAAAAAAAAAAAAAAAAGCCCCGTGGTCCTCAAGTGCCGGCCGTGCACCGGTCCTTAAGGGGTTAATACATCTCCTCCTGTATCTATAACTAAATCTCTCCCATAGAATAACATAGGGACTGGAGAGTTTATCTCACTGGAAGACAGAAAACAGGTCTGATTGTAATGAGATGCAGGGTAGTGCAGAGACAAAGGGTCCTATCACATCTGCACGCCATGTAGTTAACACACCTGGTAGCAGAGTTAGGGAAAAGGGTGGGGTTGCACTGTGTATCAGCCATTTTGGGGGTGTCAGAAAACTGCCTCCCTTAGCTGGAACACAAAGGGAAGTCTATGGCTCTCAGCTCTAAACCCCTGTGTTGCATCCACTGCCTCCATAGTACTTGTGTGTGTCTCCATGTCAGATTCGGAGTGTTCCCAAATATACCAATGGGGCACGATCTTGGTGATATCTTCCCCTAAAGGGAGCCTCATTCATAAAGCTGAATAGGTGCAAGCCTGGGTCAAACCAGCTGTCAATAGGTGGAAAATTAAAGTACCTTTTAGGGTCTTTTAAACCCTTCAGTGCTAAAGAAGCCTCAAGACCCCTCTAGCTTTCAAGGGGTTTAAAAACTATATTTAAAGCAATAGGAATGAATTTCTGATCTAATGAGCAGTTGGTTTGCTCCAGAGACTCAATGAATAAGGCCCTGTGTAAACCAGCCCAGAAGAATTAATATTCCCATTGATTTAAATAGATTTTAACCCCTTGAATGCTAGAGAGGAAAAAGGAACATTGTGCTGTGGTAGGAGGGGTCTGTACTGTGGAATAAAGGAACGTTGTACTGGGGAGGGGTCTGTACTGTGAATAAAGGAAAGTTGTACAGCGGAGGGAGGGGTCTGTACTGTGAATAAAGGGAAGTTATACTGGGGAGGGAGGGGACTGTAATGTGAGTAAAGGAACGTTGTACTGGGGAGGGAGGGGTCTGTAATTTTAAATAAAGGAACATTGTACTGGGTAGGGAGGGGTCCGTACTGTGAATAAAGGAACATTGTACTGGGGAGGGAGGGGTCTGTAATTTTAAATAAAGGAACGTTGTACTGGGTAGGGAGGGGTCCGTACTGTGAATAAAGGAACTTTGTACTGGGGAGGGAGGGGTCTGTACTGTGAATAAAGGAACTTTGTGCAGGGGAGGGGTCTGTACTGTGAATAGAGGGAGGGGTCTGTACTGTGGAGTAAAGGAATGTTGTACTGGGGAGGGAGGGGTCTGTACTATGAATAAAGGAACGTTGTGCTGTGGTAGGAGGGGTCTGTACTGTGAATAAAGGAACGTTGTACTGGGGAGGGAGGGGTCTGTAATTTTAAATAAAGGAACATTTTACTGGGGAGGGAGGGGTCTGTACTATGAATAAAGGAAAGTTGTACTGGGGAGGGAGGGGTCCGTACTGTGAATAAAGGAACATTGTGCTGTGGTAGGAGGGGTCTGTACTGTGAATAAAGGAAAGTTGTACAGCGGAGGGAGGGGTCTGTACTGTGAATAAAGGGAAGTTATACTGGGGAGGGAGGGGACTGTAATGTGAGTAAAGGAACGTTGTACTGGGGAGGGAGGGGACTGTAATGTGAGTAAAGGAATGTTGTACTGGGGAGGGAGGGGTCTGTAATTTTAAATAAAGGAACGTTGTACTGGGTAGGGAGGGGTCCGTACTGTGAATAAAGGAACATTGTACTGGGGAGGGAGGGGTCTGTACTGTGAATAAAGGAACTTTGTGCAGGGGAGGGGTCTGTACTGTGAATAGAGGGAGGGGTCTGTACTGTGGAGTAAAGGAATGTTGTACTGGGGAGGGAGGGGTCTGTAATTTTAAATAAAGGAACATTGTGCTGTGGTAGGAGGGGTCTGTACTGTGAATAAAGGACCTTTGTACTGGGGAGGGGTCTGTACTGTGAATAAAGGCAAGTTGTACTGGGGAGGGAGGGGTCCGTACTGTGAATAAAGGAACTTTGTGCAGGGGAGGGAGGGGTCTGTACTGTGAATAAAGGAATGTTGTACTGGGGAGGGAGGGGTCTGTAATTTTAAATAAAGGAACATTGTACTGGGGAGGGAGGGGTCTGTACTATGAATAAAGGAAAGTTGTACTGGGGAGTGAGGGCTCTGTACTGTGGAATAAAGGAACGTTGTTCTTGGGAGGGAGGGGTCTGTACTGTGGAATAAAGGAACGTTGTTCTTGGGAGGGAGGGGTCTGTACTATGAATAAAGGAACGTTGTACTGGGGAGGGAGGGGTCTGTACTGTGAATAAAGGAATGTTGTACTGGGGAGGGAGGGGTCTGTAATTTTAAATAAAGGAACATTGTGCTGTGGTAGGAGGGGTCTGTACTATGAATAAAGGACCTTTGTACTGGGGAGGGGTCTGTACTGTGAATAAAGGCAAGTTGTACTGGGGAGGGAGGGGTCCGTACTGTGAATAAAGGAACTTTGTGCAGGGGAGGGAGGGGTCTGTACTGTGAATAAAGGACCTTTGTACTGGGGATGGGTCTGTACTGTGGAGTAAAGGAATGTTGTACTGGGGGGGGAGGGGTCTGTACTGTGAATAAAGGAATGTTGTACAGTGGAGGGAGGGGTCTGTACTGTGAATAAAGGGAAGTTATACTGGGGAGGGAGGGGTCTGTACTGTGAATAAAGGAATGTTGTACTGGGGAGGGAGGGGTCTGTAATTTTAAATAAAGGAACATTTTACTGGGGAGGGAGGGGTCTGTACTGTGAATAAAGGAACTTTGTGCAGGGGAGGGGTCTGTACTGTGAATAGAGGGAGGGGTCTGTACTGTGGAGTAAAGGAATGTTGTACTGGGGAGGGAGGGGTCTGTAATTTTAAATAAAGGAACATTGTGCTGTGGTAGGAGGGGTCTGTACTGTGAATAAAGGACCTTTGTACTGGGGAGGGGTCTGTACTGTGAATAAAGGCAAGTTGTACTGGGGAGGGAGGGGTCCGTACTGTGAATAAAGGAACTTTGTGCAGGGGAGGGAGGGGTCTGTACTGTGAATAAAGGAATGTTGTACTGGGGAGGGAGGGGTCTGTAATTTTAAATAAAGGAACATTGTACTGGGGAGGGAGGGGTCTGTACTGTGAATAAAGGACCTTTGTACTGGGGAGGGGTCTGTACTGTGAATAAAGGCAAGTTGTACTGGGGAGGGAGGGGTCCGTACTGTGAATAAAGGAACTTTGTGCAGGGGAGGGAGGGGTCTGTACTGTGAATAAAGGAATGTTGTACTGGGGAGGGAGGGGTCTGTAATTTTAAATAAAGGAACATTGTACTGGGGAGGGAGGGGTCTGTACTATGAATAAAGGAAAGTTGTACTGGGGAGTGAGGGCTCTGTACTGTGGAATAAAGGAACGTTGTTCTTGGGAGGGAGGGGTCTGTACTGTGGAATAAAGGAACGTTGTTCTTGGGAGGGAGGGGTCTGTACTATGAATAAAGGAACGTTGTACTGGGGAGGGAGGGGTCTGTACTGTGAATAAAGGAATGTTGTACTGGGGAGGGAGGGGTCTGTAATTTTAAATAAAGGAACATTGTGCTGTGGTAGGAGGGGTCTGTACTATGAATAAAGGACCTTTGTACTGGGGAGGGGTCTGTACTGTGAATAAAGGCAAGTTGTACTGGGGAGGGAGGGGTCCGTACTGTGAATAAAGGAACTTTGTGCAGGGGAGGGAGGGGTCTGTACTGTGAATAAAGGACCTTTGTACTGGGGATGGGTCTGTACTGTGGAGTAAAGGAATGTTGTACTGGGGAGGGAGGGGTCTGTACTATGAATAAAGGAAAGTTGTACTGGGGAGGGAGGGGTCCGTACTGTGAATAAAGGAACATTGTGCTGTGGTAGGAGGGGTCTGTACTGTGAATAAAGGACCTTTGTACTGGGGAGGGGTCTGTACTGTGAATAAAGGGAAGTTATACTGGGGAGGGAGGGGTCTGTACTGTGAATAAAGGAATGTTGTACTGGGGAGGGAGGGGTCTGTAATTTTAAATAAAGGAACATTTTACTGGGGAGGGAGGGGTCTGTACTGTGAATAAAGGGAAGTTATACTGGGGAGGGAGGGGTCTGTACTGTGAATAAAGGAAAGTTGTACAGCGGAGGGAGGGGTCTGTACTGTGAATAAAGGGAAGTTATACTGGGGAGGGAGGGGTCTGTACTGTGAATAAAGGACCTTTGTACTGAGGAGGGTTCTGTACTGTGAATAGATGGAGGGGTCTGTACTGTGGAATAAAGGAACGTTCTTGGGAGGGAGGGTTCTGTACTGTGGAATAAAGGAATGTTGTACTGTGAAGGGAGGGATCTGTAATTTAAAAAAAAACTAACGTTGTACTGGGGAGGGAGGGGTCCGTACTGTGAATAAAGGAACATTGTGCTGTGGTAGGAGGGGTCTGTACTGTGAATAAAGGACCTTTGTACTGGGGAGGGGTCTGTACTGTGAATAAAGGAACATTGTGCTGTGGTAGGAGGGGTCTGTACTGTGAATAAAGGAAAGTTGTACAGCGGAGGGAGGGGTCTGTACTGTGAATAAAGGGAAGTTATACTGGGGAGGGAGGGGTCTGTACTGTGAATAAATGAATGTTGTACTGGGGAGGGAGGGGTCTGTAATTTTAAATAAAGGAACATTGTACTGGGGAGGGAGGGGTCTGTACTATGAATAAAGGAAAGTTGTACTGGGGAGTGAGGGCTCTGTACTGTGGAATAAAGGAACGTTGTTCTTGGGAGGGAGGGGTCTGTACTGTGGAATAAAGGAACGTTGTTCTTGGGAGGGAGGGGTCTGTACTGTGGAGTAAAGGAATGTTGTACTGGGGAGGGAGGGGTCTGTACTATGAATAAAGGAACATTGTGCAGGGGAGGGAGGGGTCTGTACTGTGAATAAAGGACCTTTGTACTGGGGAGGGGTCTGTACTGTGAATAGATGGAGGGGTCTGTACTGTGGAATAAAGGAACATTGTACTGGGGAGGGAGGGGTCCGTACTGTGAATAAAGGAACTTTGTGCAGGGGAGGGGTCTGTAATTTTAAATAAAGGAACATTGTGCTGTGGTAGGAGGGGTCTGTACTATGAATAAAGGAAAGTTGTACTGGGGAGTGAGGGCTCTGTACTGTGGAATAAAGGAACGTTGTTCTTGGGAGGGAGGGGTCTGTACTGTGGAATAAAGGAACGTTGTTCTTGGGAGGGAGGGTTCTGTACTGTGGAATAAAGGAATGTTGTACTGTGAAGGGAGGGATCTGTAATTTTAAAAAAAACTAACGTTGTACTGGGGAGGGAGGGGTCTGTACTGTGAATAAACGAATGTTGTACTGGAGAGGGAGGGGTCTGTACTATGAATAAACGAATGTTGTACTGGGGAGGGAGGGCTCTGTACTGTGCAATAAAGGAAAGTTGTACTGGGGAGGGAGGGCTCTGTACTGTGCAATAAAGGAACGTTGTACTGGGGAGGGAGGGGTCTTATCACGGTCCCCGTGATTCCCTGTCACTCTCTGTGATGGTGCTCGTCCATTGGAGGTGGTCGATTGGCCCGCCCAGGGTGTCTCTTTATATATTGGGCCGTGGTGTTCCTGATCCTGCGCCATTGTTGCTGTGTTCCTGCGTACCGACTCGGCCCGTCTGACTATCCTGCTGTTCCTGCTCCGTGATTGGCCCGGTTCCAGCTGACGTTCCTGCTCCGTGATTGACCCGGTTCCGGGTGACGTTCCTGCTTCGTGATTGACCCGGTTCTGGCTGATGTTCCTGCTCTGTGATTGACCCAGTTCTGGCTGACGTTCCTGCTCTGTGATTGTTTCCTGGGTTCCTGCGAGATTTCGATCACCTGCCGGCGACATTCTGAACTGTGCAGGTAGTATTGCCCTGAATGATCACGTCTCTGCTGCTGAGCTGTTGCCTCCGTTACCGAGCCAGTCTGAGTATACTTGCTGAGCTGTTGCCTCCGTTACCAAGCCAGTCTAAGTATACTTGCTGAGCTGTTGCCTCTGTTACCAAGCCAGTCTGAGTATACTTGCTGAGCTGTTGCCACTGTGTCCGAGCCTGTCAGATTTACTTGCTGTGCTGGTTGCCTCCGATATTGAGCCTGTCTCTGTACACTTGCCAAGCTTGCTGCCGTTCTATCTGAGCCATTTAACACTTGATGAGCTTGTTGCCTCCATCACCGAGCCTATCCGTTGACACTAGCAGAGCAGTACTCCAGCTACGGTGCTCGTTCCTTGCAGTTGTTGCACCGCGTGGTGCTATTGAGCATACCGTTAGCTCTTGCAGTGTGTTGCTCCGTTTCGGCACCGGAAGGGTGTCTTGGCTCTGGTTTCCAATTGCTCACTGTGTTCTACTACCATATCGCACTAGGCAGTGCGTTGGCTCCCGATATACACTTGTGCAGTGTCTCCTCCATTGCGGCACCCAAGGGGTGTACTTGGCTCTGGTCCCATTGGCACATGCAGTGTCTCCTCCGTTGCCATACCTAAGGGGCGTCCCTGGCTCTGGTTCCAATAGCTCCAGCAGTGGCTCTCCTCCGTTATTGCACCCTAGTGGTGCGATTGGCTCTAGCTCTAGTCAGTCCTTGCTGTACCATTAGGCACATTACTATACAGCTATCTGAGAGTGATTCAGTTCAGTCGCATACTGCACCTTCCTATTGCACTACCACTGGGACTGTTTATATCCACTGGGCGTTGGCTTATCACCACCACAGAGACTGATCAAATTGCTTTGGGCATTAACCATTGTTCCTCCATTGATTCTGTTGAGTGCTATTTGCTCCTGCTATATTGGGCCTGTACTACAGCCATTACTTGTCTATACCTGCTATAACCTGTTCTGGCCCCCAGGGGCGCTGTTCCTTAATTTTACCTCAATAAAACTGTGTTTTATTTTTAACCTTGGTCTGAGTGTCAGAAAACTGTAACAGGTCTGTACTGTGAATAAACAAATGTTGTACTGGGGAGGGAGGGCTCTGTACTGTGAATAAAGGAACGTTGTACTGGGGAGGGAGGGCTCTGTACTGTGAATAAAGGAACGTTGTACTGGGGAGGGAGGGCTCTGTACTGTGCAATAAAGGAATGTTGTACTGGGGAGGGAGGGGTCTGTGCAATATAATTCAACAGCTCTTACCTCCGTGAGTAACAAGTCAATTTAACATGGAAAACAAAGTTTATGAATCAGTGTGACATCATACAATCGACTGGATCGGTAATGTGTACAGTTTTCTCCGAGCGATATGAGAACTTCTCCATCAATTCCCCACTCAAGCAATACAAATAGATCGAATAAATCGCTGACACAGATGATCCGTACATCAGTTAAAAACAATGTATCCTTTATTTTGGAAACATAAAATTGTATAGATACCTGAACAACATCACAGAGTTGTGGAACATTGGAAGAGCAACTCGAAAAAGATAATCACAACATACCAGCTAGGTGTATTGACCTCGACCCCTCAGGGAGTGGTCTGTACCAAGAATAAAGGAACGTTGTACTGGGGAGGGAGGGGTCTGCAATTTTAAATAAAGGAACGTTGTACTGGGGAGGGAGGGCTCTGTACCGTGGAATAAAAGAACATTGTACTGGGGAGGGAGAGGTTTTTACTGTGAATAAAGGAACATTGTACTGGGGAGGGAGGGGTCTTTAATTTTAAATAAAGGAATGTTGTACTGGGGAGGGAGGGGTCTGTACTGTGAATAAAAGAACGTTGTACTGGGCAGGGAGGGGTCTGGACCACGAATAAAGGAACGTTGTACTGGGGAGGGAGGGCTCTGTACCGTGGAATAAAGGAACATTGTACTGGGGAGGGAGGGGTCTGTACTGTGAATAAAGAAACATTGTACTGGGGAGGGAGGGGTCTGTATTGTGAATAAAGGAACATTGTACTGGGGAGGGAGGGGTCTGTACCGTGGAATAAAAGAACATTGCACTGGGGAGGGTGGGGTCTGTACTGGGGAATAAAGGAATGTTGTAGTGTGAATAAAGAGGGTCTGTAATATATTTAAAATAATAGGAGTTAATTGAATTTTAATTTTTAGATCTTATGTGCAGTGGGTTTGCTCCAGAGACTCCATGAATAAGGCACTGTGTAAACAGCTGAGAATAATTAGAATTCCTATTGATTTCAAGTCTATTTAAAATCATTGCGTTTAAAAGACCCATTTAACCCTTTGAATGCCAGAGAGGTAGCCAGCGCATTGTGGTGCAATGCACTGGCTTCCTCTCTGGCACTCAAAGGGTTAAATCAATGGTAATTTTATTTCTCCCCTCATGGCACAATTGGTTTGGTTTGGAATTTGTGACATTCCTTATCAGTGGCATCAATATCGCCAAAAAAGTTTCACCCTATTGAATGGATACAACAGAAGAGATTTTTTTCTTTTTTTCCCAGTTTTTTTTATTCTAATAAATGCAGATAAAATAAAGCAGGAACGCTCTCTGAACAATAGATCCATATTAATCCGGCTTGTGATTGAAGTTTCAGATAAGTCACCCACGAATCCATATCGGCCTCTTTTATTTCCACATTGGTTAGTCTGAAAAACATTATCAAGACAAAATTATACAATTGTTAGTGTTGTATATAAAAGATCACACTGTAACGTTGCATTTTAGATTGTATTCCTTTAATTCATTAACCCCTTGGATGCTAGCACAAAAAGGTTTAAAAGGATAGTAATGTTTCACAAAAACAGTAGCTCCAATTAATCTTCATAGTATTTGGGCCATGGAGAGTGTTATTTCAATACTGTCAGAGTTGTAGCTCAAGAGTAATTGAATGATAAAGTATCCCCCTCCCGCTCCTTTTACTGATGTAACACTGCTCAGCTTAGAGCAGCAGGGAGTGTCCAGGTAGATTGCAGAGAGGGACAATCTTCTTACTGTGATCATAAGGAAAACCCTGCCCCCCTTGACAGGTTTTTCAGTTTTTTCCTTATGCTCACTGAAGATTGTACCTCTCTGCGATCCATCTGGACAGTCAGTAAAAGGGCCGGGAGGGGGATACTTTATCACTCTTGACCTACAACTCTGACAGTATTGAAATAACACTCTCCATGGCCCAAATACTATGAAGATTAACTGGAGCTGCTGTCTTTGTGAAACATTACTATCCCTTTAAATGGAAATTATAACTCTAGAATAAGTGATTCTTAATTTAGTAGAACTATAATGTAGATGTCCTTAATACATCATTAGGTATATTTATATAACTTAGTGTGTGTGTGTGTGTGTGTGTGTAACAGAAGGACTTACCTAGGTAGAAGTCCCTCATACAGTAGTTATAAAGATACACCTAACTGCTGAATGAAGGACTATTTATTACCTTGGAAAGTTCTTCTGTTACAGTAATTATATAGAGACTAGTTGAAGAGCCCGTGTACACGGGCCACAGTGCCACCCAATAACGGCCATGGTGCAGTCATGCACAGCAGAGACTGCCCGCGGAGCGGCAGATACGGAGCAGGGAGATCTGAATTCAGGTCGTAGTCCTCTCTGGTCTGAATTCGGAGCTCCCTGCTCCATATCAGCCGCGGTGCGGGTAGTCTGTACTGCTCATGACTGCAGCGTGTGCAGCCATCTCTACTGCGCATGACTGCTTCTGACAAACTTAGCAAATTATACTATAGGATATACCTGACTGCTGGAGGATGGACTTAGGTAAGTGCTTCTGTCACACACTAATTAGGTATATCTATAGAACTGCTGTATTAAGGACATGAAGAGCCACTTATACTAGAGTTATAAATAATACAATGTTTTTAATGAGGCTCTACACCTACAGGAATATTATAAAGTCCACACCAGTCTACTCAGCGGTGCTGTTATTTCATGTCATCAGGTTTACATGACTTGTGAGTTATGTATTTCACCGCTGGTAAATGACATAATGGTTCTGCATAGACAGTGACACAAGGCACGTTTAACATAAGAGCTGGTGGCACCAAATGTATACTTAATGATGGCACAGTATATTTTAACCCCTTACATGCTAGGGAGTTAACCGCTTCCATTTTTTGATGTCTGTGCGTATTTAGATTCCTGACATTTTTATTTTTTTTATTTTATTTTTAAGAGGTTCAAATTTAGTTGGTGCTTTTAACCCCTTGAAAGCCAGGTAGGCCACAACGCATTGCGTCACAATGCAACGCAGACCTTACTAACATTCAAGTGGTTAAACTTTGCATTAAAAACAAGGAGAATTTGGATTTCTCTCCTATGGTTAAATTGGTTAGCTCCTTTTTTATTGTATATTCAAAGCAATGAAGACTTTCTAGTATTCAAGGGGTTAACCATCATCGAGGTACCCGACGCACTGGCACTTAGTGTTAGTCTCATTAACCCTTTGAGTGCCAGAGGCGTACACAACGCATCGCTTTGCAATGTGTTGCATACCCCTCTGGCACTCAAAGGGTTAAGACCAATGGGAATTTTGAACAGTATTCATCCCCTGTGGTGGAGTTGGTATGTTCCAGAAATGCACTTCTTTAGCCTTTTGTGGACCACTGTCTCTCACCAGCCTGTTCCAGAATCCGGTCGACAGTGTCACAAGGACAAGTCTAATCAAACTCGAAAAGAAATGGAGAGGGAATTTGTACAAAAAAATGATTCGTTTGGGCCTAGCAAGTCTAAGTCCTGTTTTTAATTATGTAACAGGGACCTGCCAGCTGATTTCGATATTGGTGACCATATGTTCTGAACCTCTGTGTCATTATCACCCGTGGGGGAAAAGAAGAATGTATATCATCCACGTATAGATATTTTAATATTATTTTAACAAAACAGCTGTCTAGAAACGGAAAGCTTATCAAGGAGCTAAATAAGGGATCTTCTTGAGCTGAATCACGCTGAATAGGCCTCAGCGCTGTCATTGATTTCCTCGGAAGAAAAAAATTGCCTCTGGCTACTGAACCGAATTAGTAGTCACTGATGACCAATTATTTTTGCCCACAGTGAACGGAGAAGCATTACTAAAAATCCGGTTTGTCAGACCCAAGGCTTGCTTCTCAAACACCTTTCAAGGCGCGTGTAGCTCTCCTCGCGCTGAAGCCTCTGATGGCTCCCTGCCTCTCCGTAACTTTCTGTTTTTCTGAGAAAGTTTTTAATGAGCTTGGCGGGTATGATGATGACCTGCCATAAAAGGAGGCCCTTCTATTCTCAACGGGGCTTTATTTGGCAAGAAGGCAACGTAGCACACAAATCCGAAGTGTCAGGTTTCATACACACACGCACGCATGCTCTCATAAGGAAGGTGTCAGTTTAATGCTTTTTTTATTTTTATTTTTTGCTTCCCGGATTAAAATTTCCATTTTATGGACTGTCTCTGGTGCCTCTCCCTGTCAGCACATGCTGCCGATACTATGGCTTTTATCTGCCAGCTAAGATGACCACATATCCCTTTAAATCAGGGACACTTACAAAATATAAATAAAGAAACAAAAAAAAAACACAAACTGTAACGCTGGACTGATTCCTGTTCAGCCCTAAAAGATGACGTTTTTGTACGCTTCCCTGCTTTAACCCTTTGAGTGCCAGAGATGCATTGGATACCTTTCTGGCACCCAAAGGATTAACCCCTTAAGGACACAGGACATACATATAAGTCATGGGAAAACTTGCAATGACGTATATGTACGTCACGTCATTGCATACTCCTCTGGCACTCAAAGGGTTAACACCTTAAGTCTGAAGACCCCTAACACTTAAGGGTTACAAAGCACCAACTGAAATCAGTGGGAATTTTTATTTCTTCCAGTATAGTTTACAACACTTTTGTTTTGCACTTGTGGAAATGACATGGTTAAGATGTCTGAGCTGATCTGGCCCTGTACTGTTCTGCAGTGTAATACACTACATGTGTCTTGGGCTCTGTTCCAGGAAGGATTTTACTCTGCGTGCTTATTTAAACTTTTTTTATATATAAAAAAAATAATAAAATAATAAAGGTTTCCTAAAGGATAGTAACCTTAAAGCAGAAGTATCACGTAGATATAAATGCCTCCCAATTAATATAGCAGTAATCATGGAAATAGTGTTCTATTAATGATTAAGTGCCGGCATTACTTGGAATCATATGAGACTCACCTCAACATGACAACGTAAACATCTTGGTGAAGAGGGATCTGTGCTCCTGCTCTGTCCGTCTCTACCTCCTCACTGATAGGGTATCTGCCAATGGGCGAGTTGCACTGTACCGCACGGTAGTGGAAGGGACTGACGTGCAAGAGCATAGATCCCTCTTCACCAAGATGTCTGCGCTGTCATCTTGAGGTGAGTCGCCTACGAACTTATGATTCCAAATAATGCCGGCACTTAATATAACACTACTTCCATGATTACCGCTATACTAACACCAGGGCCGGATTTGCCATTAGGCAAAGTAGGCACCTGCCTACAGGCGCACGCCAACGAGGGGCGCCTGCCATTTGGATTTTTTTTTTTTTTTTTTTTTAAAGAGTAACTAGCCACATCGCTGGCTGCGCCGGCGTCACCCACTCACGTTGCCCGCACTCCCAGTCTTGTACCTGATGGAGCTCCATTGTCGCCTCTTTAGGACTGCAGAGCGCTGGGAGATGACATCATCTCCCAGCGCTCTGCATTCCTCAATAGGAGACCGCGCGGGAGCTCCATCAGGTACAAGACTGTGCCAAAGGAGGCACATACAGATCTCCTACCAGGGATGTAGGGAACAGACAACGGGGGGAGACAATGTGAGGGCAATGTGGAGCCAATGGGGGGCAAGTTGGAGCCAATGGGGGGCAATGTGGAGATGGTGGGGGCAAGTTGGAGCTGATGGGGTGGGGGGCAATGTGGAGCTGATGGGGGGCATTGTGAGGGCAATGTGGAGCTGATGGGGGCAATATGAAGCTGATGGGGGGGCACTGTGAGGGCAATGTGGAGCTGATGGGGGCGCACTGTGAGGGCAATGTGGAGCTGATGGGGCAATATGGAGCTGATGGGGGGGCAGTGTGAAGGCAGTATGGTATATGGAGATGATGGGGGCAGTATGGGGCTGATGAGGGCAATATGGAGATGATGGGGGGTCAACATGGAGATTAGGAGCATTGTGGAGGTATCCAGTGCAGATGGGCCACGGGGGAGGGGGGCAGGGCACTTCAAATTTCTGTGCCTACAGGCTCCTGAGATGTAAATCAAGCCCTGATTAACACTTAATCAGGAGGCACTTAGATACATATTTAAGGGTGTGTGTATGTATATATAATTTATATAAATTATATAATACTAGTTGAATAGCCCGTTACACGGGCCACAGTGCCACTGCCACCCGGTCACAGGGCAGTCACACGCAGTAAAGACTGCCCGCGCCATGGCTGATACAGAGCTGGACGCTCCTTCAGAGACCAGCCGTGGCGCGGGCAGTCTCTACTGCGCATGACTGCAGCACGCACAGCAATGTCTACTGCGCATGTCGCGGCGTTACACACATTTTAGCGAATTATTATATAGGATATATATATATATAATATATATATACACACACACACACACACACACACACACACACACACACACACACACACACACACACACAGAGGACAGGAAATGTCTACAGATGGAAACACTATGATGGAGACTGAGTAATGAATAAAACTGGGATGGCAAGTATTTGGAATACTTAGTAGTACTGTCTTTGACACATTTACTCTGCCTCAAGCAAAAGGTTTTTGACCAGTTCTTAAATATGGCTGTGAAATGAAGGCAAAGCCATACAACAACGTAACCCCTTGATGTGTCAGGACCCTCATGCCGGTTCGGCACTTAAGAACCGGTAATGGTCCTGCCACATCATAGAATTCCATGGTCCCCAAGCCGCTGCATGCCGCACGTGGACTCTAGAATTCCCTGCAGTAAAAAAAAAAAAACACCTAACCCATGGTCCTTAATTGCAGGTCGCAGTCTGTAGGGGTTAAGGTTACGCAGGCAAATATGGAACGGCAAATTCTGAGATCAAAAACAAAGATTTATGATTGAAAGAGTAAAGCATTTAAAATGGAAATGTGCAGGTCACATAGCAAGGAAACCTGATGGTAGATGGACCAAGCAAATTTTGGAATGGATTCCACTTGATTGTAAATAGCCAAGAAGATGACCAAAGACAAGATGGGCAGTACCAATGAAGTTCAGTACGAGACCCTTGCAGTACATTTAGATACAAAATCAATTAATTGCGATACTTTTATACAGGGCTCAAAATTTCCACTCGCCACTAGCCAATGGTGAGTGAAAATTTAGCCCTGGCGAGTAGAAATTCAGCCCTGGTGGGTATGTTTTGGCTTACAGTGGCGAGTAACTTTTCAGGTCTGACTAGTAGCAAAGGACTTAAAATTATAAGCCCTGCTTTTATATATGAAAGCAACAAACAGGCCAAAAAAGTAATTACCACATTGCTAACATCATCATCACCATGTTCAGCTATTGTCTATCCAATACAGTATGAAGTCCTGTGTTTTCTGTTGCCACTATGCATCAACAAAGTTGGTAATTTCATCTACCCATCTTGTCTTCTTGGGCATTTAGTATTGAGTGGAATCTACTCCAAAATTTGCTTGGCCCATCTACCATCAGGTCTTCCTGCTACGTCACCTGCACATTTCTATTTTAGGAGCTTTACTCTTTCAGTTACATCATAGACCTTTTGTTTGCTGACTAATTCATGCACATGTCTGTCAGTCCCTTTTTTGTTATGTTCAGAATTCAACGTCCCATACTGCTCTGCATAACCTTACTTGTTTATACGGCTTTGGCACTGTGTCAGTACTCCACAGCCATACGTAAGAAATGGAAGGACATATTGGTGAAAATCCTTTTGCTTGAGGCAGAGTGGTAAATTTGTATATAAGAAGCATGGATAGATCAATTGGTACCTGTTTTAATGTAAGAATCGGACGTTTTCAAGATAATACACCTTGAAAAGTTATACTGGGGCAACTTTTGTTAATGTGCCATCAAAACATGAAGATTAATTTGTTAAAACAGATTTTACTTGCCTCTCTGTCACTCAAAGGGTTATCCCAAGCATTGCAGCAGGATGCATTGGATACCTCTCTGGCACTCACAGCGTTAAAAATGACTCTTACAGCATATAGGCAGATTGTTTTACAGATAATTACAAACCAAATGTATATCTTAAGGTGACAGGTCCACTTTAAGAGCAACTTGTAAAATTAGCATTAGATGAACACCTTGGATGCTGGATGTGTCCAAGCATTGTGCAGCAAGATGCTGGAGACATCTCAAGCATACAGGGGGTTAATTCTTCAATTTATACAAGATACAGAGGGGCAAGCAGTAGAAGCCTATTCTTTCATTGCTGCTGAAGTTATTTGATATAAACTGTGCAGACTGTACACGGACACCACTGATTTGGTACTTTCCATGTCCTGGTATCAGGTGCTGGATCAGAGGCAGAAGTTTAGAGATTTAAATCCCTGCAGCATGTAATGATTGTGATGAGCAGTCAGGGAGACAGGTCTCTCATCTGATCCGCAGGAGAAGCCTCTGGGGTAGGTCTGTGTATGTTGGCTTCTCCCCCCCTTGCATCATTAGAACAACACGGCTATAGATTAGACTGATTCTGTTGCATGTGGAGTGCAATAATTAAGTAATAAAAGACACTGCGGGGGTGAGGGAACTGGCGAGTCTGGAGGTCTGCTATTTACATGCGCACCGTTGGTTTCCAAGCGCAATAGGGAATGGTAAAGTAACTAAACAGAGCAGGTTCTCAGAGTAAAACTAAACACATATGTTTAACCCTTTTGAGTGCAAGAGGGGTACGCAGTGCATTGCTTTGCAATGCGTTGCATACCCCTCTGGCACTCAAAAGGGTTAAGAATAAAGTGGAACAACCAACCAGCCACATCATGCAGAACACTCAGAAGTCCCTGTCGCTTTAAATGCAGGTTGAAACTCCTTAAAGGGATAGTAATACTTTGTTTTATCTTTATTTTATTTTGTAGGCATTAAAAAAAACATGAAGAACGATATAAGTCTTATGGTTTAAGAGATATTCACAAGCAAAGTATCCCCCCCCCCCCCCGTTCAGCCAGAGCAGAAGGGAGGTGCCCAGGTAGACTGCAGAGAGGGACAATCTTCAATTAAGATAAGGGAAAAACCTGAAAAACTCATCAAGGGAGGAAGGGCTTTCATTGTTTTCATACAAAGAAGATTGTCCCCTGCTGTTATCTGTCTGGTCTATGGACTGCATTCCACATCTGAGAAGAGATGGCTTACACTAGGAAAAAGGGGCGGGAGGGGGACACTTTGCTTGTGAATATCTCTCAAACCATAAAGGATTGAGAGATAAGACTTATATCATTCTTCATGTTTTTTTTAATGCCTACAAAATAAAATAAAGATAAAACGAAGTATTACTATCCCTTTAAATGCTAAAGCAGTCTCCAGCACATTGCGAGACCTTTCTTGCATTGAAAGGGTTACAAGTCCCATTTAAATAGGTAGGAAGAGAATACAACCCAATGGAGATTTTATTATATCTCCCTTAAGTGCTGTTGGTTTGCCCCAGAATGACATAAATCCATTTATCTAAAGTATATTGTATATAATCAAATTAATAGATATTTTATTACTTTTACAGACCATCGACACCCATAAATGATTTAATAGAAAACAAATACCAGCGCGAGTGGTCGGAACAGCAGAGAAAGGCACAGGAAGCACTTCTGCTCAAGTTAAAGGAACAGGTACGTACCATTCACAGTCAGCACCCCCACATCCACCCCTGCAAGGCAATCTAGGTGATCTTAGCCCCGTGACCCCGCCTCTCCGATGATCCCAATTTCACTGTTCAGCTAGACTACAACAGATTTCCAGTGGAAAACAAAGTATATACATACACCTGACTACAGCAGGAAGACCACTTATCTAGGTAAGTCTTTGTGCTTAAATGGCAACTAACATGAAAAAATAAGGTATGTTCAAACTCAGTCTTTTATTAGTTAATCACTGCTATTTTCAACAAATATATTCTTATTTCATCACGTTGGTTGTCCTTTAAGCAAACAGGAACAGGCTTATATTTCTACAGGTTTTGTTCATGTTTAACAGTATATTAAGGCAAGCATTGCAAGCACTACCTATCTTATCCCTACATTACCTCCCCCACTCACTGACACTGCTCAGTAATGCATTACCCACTTCTCCTGGCACTGACTTCCTGTCTTATCCCAACATTACCTCCCCACTCACTGACACTGCTCGGTAATGCATTACCCACCTCCCCTAGCACCGACTTCCTGTCTTATCCCTACATTACATCCCCACTCACTGACACTGCTCAGTAATGCATTACCCACCTCCCCTAGCACCGACTTCCTGTCTTATCCCAACATTACCTCCCCACTCACTGACACTGCTCGGTAATGCATTACCCACCTCCCCTAGCACCGACTTCCTGTCTTATCCCTACATTACATCCCCACTCACTGACACTGCTCAGTAATGCATTACCCACCTCCCCTAGCACCGACTTCCTGTCTTATCCCAACATTACCTCCCCACTCACTGACACTGCTCGGTAATGCATTACCCACCTCCCCTAGCACCGACTTCCTGTCTTATCCCTACATTACATCCCCACTCACTGACACTGCTCAGTAATGCATTACCCACCTCCCCTAGCACCGACTTCCTGTCTTATCCCAACATTACCTCCCCACTCACTGACACTGCTCGGTAATGCATTACCCACCTCCCCTAGCACCGACTTCCTGTCTTATCCCTACATTACCTCCCCCACTCACTGACACTGCTCAGTAATGCATTACCCACTTCTCCTAGCACTGAAAGAGTTATATGGCAGTGTGTGTATGTAGGTAGTATAGGGCTAAGACAGGAAGTGCCTACACAGTATGCCTTACTTAGCATATTCTATAAATCTAAATCAAAAACTGGATTTCTAAATAAAAATGGCAAATACAGCATTTGGGGGATTTGGAACATTATTTCACCATTGCCAACATTGTTTTTAGCTGATTGGGTTCCTTTAACAAATCCAGTAGGGGAGTAGGAAAATGTACAGATATAAAAAAAAAATAAAAAAAAAAAAATCAGTTTTAGTAGAAATGTCAGTTCTGAGATTTTGTGCTAGAGAGAAGCACCTAGTCATATTTAAATATCGTTTAACAGCAGCCAATGACTGGTTTATATGTTAATGGCTCGAGGAAGAGTCACGTTAATATGGTAATGAACAATTTCCAAGGGGCTTTATTGCTTGTGCACACTATGCTTTATAGTTTAAGTGCACAAACCCACAGTTTGTTTAATTAGCAGCTAGTTTACGGCCGGCGTGTCAGGAAATTACTTATTGCCACCAGAAAATGTGCCGAGATTTTCTTTTTATTATGACAAGAGCATAACATAAAGCAACACAGCAGCCAATGTTGGCAGACAATTGCAGCACGTGTTTAACCCCTTAACGACCAGCACTCTGTGAAAGTGACCTTCCCTTAAGGACCTCTTTGATCATTGTCGGCACATCTGGCCAATGATGTGTACCAGCATGCCGAATGAGGGGTCTAAGAAAGACCACCACGGTCTTGGGGAGGCCAGTCTCTGTGGGAGTGATGTAAGCACAAATAGGGTCAAAGTGATGTGCAAGGTCCCTTACCTCTCCTTAAGGGTAACAAAAAAAAAAAAACGGAGACGGTCCTGACGTCCCCAGTTGTTAAGGGGATAAACACAAAAACCCATTAGTTCTGAGGCAAACCAACTGCACAAGTATTTATACAATTAACCGCTCGGATGCTAGAGAGGTCTCCAAGCGCATTACATTGAGCCCAAAAGAAGAGGTGCAATTCTAGAGCAAACTCTTTTTTGGGGACCTCTCCAGCGTTGAATGGGTTAAAAGCCCAATGTGAATTATACGAAAGGTTTATTGGTGGGATTGTGTTGCAGAGGAATTATGTCGCTTTTCCTTATATGTGTCTCAATGTGTACCCCTCTGGCACTCACAGGGTTAAGTATCTATGACGTGCCAAGACTGTCAGGGCTGAACTTGTCATAAGGACCCATGTCAGTCCTGTTAAGTTATGGAATTCATGGCTCCCCGTGCAGCTTCATGCCATTCGGGAAGCTCTGAATAGGTTCCTGAAAAGAAAAAAATATGCCCAGTGGTTGCAGATGGTTCTTAAGGGGTTAAAGGGATAGTAACGATTAATAATGAAAAAGTAATACTTATTGCAGAGTTCATCTTGATGAGGAAAACAAGGGTATACCCACTGCTGAGCGATATTCAGCATTTTTTGGGGCACAGTACTTCTATGGCCTGAAGGCCTACACTGGAGCTGCTACAGCCTCCTATAGAGGTTTATGGTCAACTGATCATAGCTGCAGCAACAGAGTCACCGTAACATTTCAGACCATATCCATTCCATTAAGTGTTATTATAGCTTTAAACATCCAGTTGAATAACAAGATCCCTCTGTAACATTCTAAGTGCATCATAACAGACACATATAAACTACCCTTGTTTTAAATGGGGGGTTTAAAGCCATTTTTAATACAGTGGGAATTTGTGGAAGGTGTATTTATATTATACAGATGACTTACACCACAATTTCTCTACTTTTCCCAGTACATTAGCCTCATTGAAATGTACTAATAAGTGAAGATATATATATATACTGTATGTATGTATATTCTATATATAAAATATAGGAGGGCTGCTCTCTTTCAGTGGTTTGAATAGTCATTTATTTTTTTAGATGTACCATATAACATCTATTTTCGTCTTTTTTTTAAATTTTACTCCGTTGGATATGTGAGAAGTCTCAAAATCATTGCTATATTGCAGGCCACAATGGCATCCAAGGGGTTAAAATGACAGGTTATACATATCTTAAAAAACAGTTGCTGTACAATGATTTTTTTTTTTTGCTATTGACTTTATTAAAATATTTATTAGAGGGGAGCATTGCCTATAGGAATAAATGGATCTTGGACTTAACAAGGTATGTGTCCTTCATATAGCAATCAAATATACAAGCAATACAAGGATAGTTCTGTCAGTAGCGGCTAATCACCATCTCAAGCCTGTGTTTAGATCTGATATTAGGGGTCCATACCTTCTGAGTGTCCCTCTTTAGGAGATATTAGGGGTCCATATCTCCCAAGTGTCCCTCTGTGGGAGATAAAAGGGACACTCGGGAGGACCTGATCCCAATTTAGGCAATATTAGGGGTTCTTACCTCCCAAGTGTCCCTCTTTAGGAAAGACAGTGCCTCTTTGAGACCCAAATCCCTCTGTCTCTCTTTCCCACCCTGGTGTCCCTGTGTTTAGGAGATCAGACTGTGTGATGTGTATAGAAGTGTATCACCCTGGTGTCCCTGTGTTTAGGAGATCAGATTGAGTGGTGTGTATAGAAGTGTATCACCCTGGTGTCCCTGTGTTTAGGAGATCAGATTGAGTGGTGTGTATAGAAGTGTATCACCCTGGTGTCCCTGTGTTTAGGAGATCAGACTGTGGTGTGTATATAAGTGTATCACCCTGGTGTCCCTGTGTTTAGGAGATCAGACTGTGTGGTGTGTATAGAAGTGTATCACCCTGGTGTCCCTGTATTTAGGAGATCACACTGTGTGGTGTGTATATAAGTGTATCACCCTGGTGTCCCTGTATTTAGGAGATCACACTGTGTGGTGTGTATATAAGTGTATCACCCTGGTGTCCCTGTGTTTGGGAGATCAGACTGTGTGGTGTGTATATAAGTGTATCACCCTGGTGTCCCTGTGTTTAGGAGATCAGACTGTGTGCTGTGTGTATGTAAGTGTATCACCCTGGTGTCCCTGTGTTTAGGAGATCAGACTGTGTGCTGTGTGTATGTAAGTGTATCACCCTGGTGTCCCTGTGTTTAGGAGATCAGACTGTGTGGTGTGTATAGAAGTGTATCACCCTGGTGTCCCTGTGTTTAGGAGATCACACTGTGTGGTGTGTATATAAGTGTATCACCCTGGTGTCCCTGTGTTTAGGAGATCAGACTGTGTGGTGTGTATAGAAGTGTATCACCCCGGTGTCCATGTGTTTAGGAGATCACACTGTGTGGTGTATATATAAGTGTATCACCCTGGTGTCCCTGTGTTTAGGAGATCAGACTGTGTGGTGTGTATATAAGTGTATCACCCTGGTGTCCCTGTGTTTAGGAGATCAGACTGTGTGGTGTGTATGTAAGTGTATCACCCTGGTGTCCCTGTGTTTAGGAGATCAGACTGTGTGGTGTATATATAAATGTATCACCCCGGTGTCCATGTGTTTAGGAGATCACACTGTGTGGTGTATATATAAGTGTATCACCCTGGTGTCCCTGTGTTTAGGAGATCAGACTGTGTGGTGTGTATATAAGTGTATCACCCTGGTGTCCCTGTGTTTAGGAGATCAGACTGTGTGGTGTGTATAGAAGTGTATCACCCCGGTGTCCATGTGTTTAGGAGATCACACTGTGTGGTGTGTATATAAATGTATCACCCCGGTGTCCCTGTGTGTAGGAGATCAGACTGTGTGGTGTGTATATAAGTGTATCACCCTGGTGTCCCTGTGTTTAGGAGATCAGACTGTGTGGTGTGTATGTAAGTGTATCACCCCGGTGTCCATGTGTTTAGGAGATCACACTGTGTGGTGTATATATAAGTGTATCACCCTGGTGTCCCTGTGTTTAGGAGATCAGACTGTGTGGTGTGTATATAAGTGTATCACCCTGGTGTCCCTGTGTTTAGGAGATCAGACTGTGTGGTGTGTATGTAAGTGTATCACCCTGGTGTCCCTGTGTTTAGGAGATCAGACTGTGTGGTGTATATATAAATGTATCACCCCGGTGTCCATGTGTTTAGGAGATCACACTGTGTGGTGTATATATAAGTGTATCACCCTGGTGTCCCTGTGTTTAGGAGATCAGACTGTGTGGTGTGTATATAAGTGTATCACCCTGGTGTCCCTGTGTTTAGGAGATCAGACTGTGTGGTGTGTATAGAAGTGTATCACCCCGGTGTCCATGTGTTTAGGAGATCACACTGTGTGGTGTGTATATAAATGTATCACCCCGGTGTCCCTGTGTGTAGGAGATCAGACTGTGTGGTGTGTATATAAGTGTATCACCCTGGTGTCCCTGTGTTTAGGAGATCAGACTGTGTGGTGTGTATGTAAGTGTATCACCCCGGTGTCCATGTGTTTAGGAGATCACACTGTGTGGTGTGTATAGAAGTGTATCACCCCGGTGTCCATGTGTTTAGGAGATCACACTGTGTGGTGTATATATAAATGTATCACCCCGGTGTCCATGTGTTTAGGAGATCACACTGTGTGGTGTATATATAAGTGTATCACCCTGGTGTCCCTGTGTTTAGGAGATCAGACTGTGTGGTGTGTATATAAGTGTATCACCCTGGTGTCCCTGTGTTTAGGAGATCAGACTGTGTGGTGTGTATATAAATGTATCACCATGGTGTCCCTGTGTTTAGGAGATCAGATTGAGTGGTGTGTATATATGTGCATCACATTGCTCCACAGCAATAAAACTCATAGTGATGTTTACACAAACATTAATATATGTTTATAAATTAGTCTGTGTAAATAAAATACTTCGGTTTTGCTCTAAATAGTTAATTCATGACCTATTGACACCTCTCTGTGTAATTGAATAAACATAAAAAATCTTGGTAGTGCCCTGCCTACCAGCAAACTCCGTAAAACAAAAGTGTCCCTCTTTGGCAGTTTGGAAGGATGTTATTAGGATGCATTAGTTTGTCTTTAAAAATACTCGGTAAATAGCCTCACATTGCTATCGACCAACATGTCAGGTATGAGAAGGAAGGCTCTGAAAAGGCGCATTGGAACCTGTGTAATAAAGTAAATGAATATCTGTCCTTATTTATCATGCACTAATGGTTTATTTGTAATTACAGATGAAGAAAGGGAAGTCACAAGATACACGGACAACAGTACTGAGGAGATACCAGCCACCAGAAGATCCAGCCCCGCTATGGCATCTGCCTCGTTTTCAAAAGGTGCGTTCCAAAAATATCTTATTTGAAACTGAAAGATGTAGAACAATATTGTTTTTTAATGGAATGTTTCCATTTTTATTGGGGTAGTTCATATTTTATCAGTTAGCATGTCCCTTTAAATATGTCATTGCATTGAATCCTTACAGTATGCATTGTGAGCACCCTCTTCCTACCTTTTATAAAAAGAGGCTGCAACTAAGCTGTATCTACTTGGGATCATTAGGACTGTAACAGCCATAGTTAACCCTTTGAGTGAAAAAGGGTATCCCACACATTGCAGAACAATGGACCCCCTCTGGAACACAAAGAATTTATTAGCTAGGAAGGAACAATTCCGGAGCAAACCAACTGTACCATACGTACACAGTAATTCCCGAAATCCCCACTGGTTTACATGGGACCTTTAACCTCATGAATGCTAGAGATGTCTCTCAATGGATTGCTTTGCATGCGGACTCTTAAAAGGATAGTGATAGTGCAGTGTCTAACATGCCGAGTAAAACAAGTGTACAGCCACTGCAACTCAAATCTTTATTTTGTAGGTGCAATACCTTCATGGCCTAAAATCTTACAGTGTCACTGTTTCCACAGCATCCGTTGAAAGAATACGGTCACTGACAAAATCTGGCCAATAGACTGTTGCATCAACAATGCCATCATAATGTTTTGGCCCACTAAGTTACTGCACCCCAGAAAAAAAATTCAAGTTTGAACTACAATAACTTTGAATAAACCTATCTTTCAACATTGGATAAAAACCCTTGTTTTATTTAGTAACATAACCCTGAATTATCTATTTTTGCATATTATCCATCTGAGCGCCAGCGAGGTACACAACACATTCCATAACCCTCTGGCACTTAAAGGGTTAAGCGATAGTATCCATTTAACTTGGATGCTAAAAGCGTCTCGAACATTGCAAAGCAATGCGTTTCGAGACGTCACTAGCATCCAAGGAGTTAAGAAATGACCTTGAGCCAGACTGCAGCACTGACAGCAAATCCACAGCAGTACAGACTATTGATCATACAGAAACCTACTGTCCCGGGAGGATAAGTGAAGGTATTTCTGTCGACAGAGTGAGCGGTTCTATCCCCTCTGCTTTGAGCAGGGAGAAGCGGCTCTGACAGCACATTTTTTGTTTTTTTGCAGTGATAAAGCATCGAGTTCATTCTGTGTGCTTTTCCCCACCTTGACACGTTCCATTAACATATGTCAGTAATCATTTATTAGCCAGTGCGAGGCCATCTCTGCTGTATATACTGTTCTGAGCAGAGCCGGCCAGCAGGCAACAGATTGCGCGAGTCATGGGAGATGTCAATGTGTGAGCGATACCAGGCCTGCTCTTTTACATCTGCATCTCACCTCCATAAGACAAACGCTCAATCTGACTGCAGGTCGGTGTCAGGGCAGGTGGGTAGAGACGAACATGGCAATGAGAGAGGGGCAGTCAGTGGATAGAGAAACAGCTGTGAACTGTGAAAAAGCCAAGTGTCTAGCACAGAGGAGTAAAGGGCAGCAGAGACACGTAGACTGGTGTATGGCTTGCATCCAGGGTCAAATTTAGTTACCAAGGCACCCCCTTGGCAAAGCACCCTAGGTGTTTCTAGCACTACCCATGGCCTCACACACACTCACAGGACACTGTCCACTGTCCCCGGCACAGAAAATACTCTTATCCTACAACATGCAAGCACAAAAATGTTTTTAACACCTTGTTTGCTAGAGAGATCTCCAACGCAATGTGATAGATAGCTTTTCAGAGATCATGACTGTCCCTAGGATGTAACATTTCTATCCATGCAGGTGCTGTACCCAAAATATTCCAGTCTGGGCTGACCTGTAATGACTTGAAAGAGAAGTGGGAGTACCCTTATTTTACTCAACAATATATTACAGGTTGTTTATTCTTGACATAAGAGACTAGTAAAATGAAAAGTTCCTACCTCTAAAATGTCCTACTCTGCACAGTAAGCATAGCAACATTTTATATGTCACTGTAGCCGTGATATAATACAATATTTTTGGCATACGCAGTGACTGGCACAGGCAAGTCTGTGTTCTCCTGTCCTGAATCCCACAGGTGAGCCACTTACAATCTGTAGGTCTCAAAACTCATCTTGGCCCCTTTGATCCACTGGATGCTATTAAATTAATGACTTCTATGTAAAGACAACAAGCTGTGTTACACACTACAAAAGAATCCACTAATTCAACAATACAAGTGTTTGATTCATTATTAATGGGCAAAAGTATCAAGACACAAACCTGTATATTAAATAGTATATCTGTGCTGTTTCTGGTTTGCTTTTGTTTAACCCATTGTGTGCTAGAGAAGTCTTCAACCTAATATAACATGGAGATTTTTTTTTTATTTTTTTTTTTTTCGTTTAACCCTAAAATTTTGTGGCTGTTGATGGGGACACCATTGTAGGTTTCCTAACTCTAATGAACATTTTTCTTTTTATATGAACAAATCTGACATTTGGATATTAACCCTTTTGAGTGCCAGAGGGGTGTGCAGTGCCTACCCCTTTGGCACTGAAAGGGTTAACACTGAACGCCAGTGTTGCAAAGCAATGCGCTGTATACTGCTCTGGCACTCAACGAGTTAAGTTAGTGTTTATTTTTCTTTATACGACTACCTTACTTATGCATATTACAGCCAGAAACTCCTGATGGCCCCTATATATTTTACCCTTGTTTCAAGCGATAATGTCTTCAGTTAGTCCTGGATGTTGTCACTATGGAGGTGGACATGATGATGGCTGGTAAGACCACAGGACCTTAGTCAGCTCCCCGCACAAGGTAATCGTAACCCTTTAAATACTAGAGGATGTGACAGGGGAGGGGTGAAGGGGAGAGAGAGAGAGAGCACAGGTAGATAAGGGTGAAGGAGACAGAGAGCTGGTGAGATAGGGGTGTTGAAGAGAGAGATGGGCGGTGAGATAGGGGTGAGTGAGAGATAAGGGTAAAGGGGAGAGAGAGGTGTAGGAGAGAAAGGGTAAGATAGGGGTGAAGGAGAGAGAGTGGGGAAAAATAGGGGTGAAGGGGAGAGAGAGAGGGGGGAAAAATAGGGGTGAAGGAGATAGTGAGAGATAGGGGTGTAGGAGAGAGAGGTGTAGGAGAGAGGGGGGAGAGAGAGAGAGAGGTGTAGGAGAGAGGGGGGAGAGAGAGACAGAGAGGTGTAGGAGAGAGGGGGGAGAGAGAGAGAGAGAGGTGTAGGAGAGAGGGGGGAGGGAGAGAGAGACAGGTGTAGGAGAGAGGGGGGGAGAGAGAGACAGGTGTAGGAGAGAGGGGGGGAGAGAGAGACAGGTGTAGGAGAGAGGGGGGGAGAGAGAGACAGGTGTAGGAGAGAGGGGGGGAGAGAGAGACAGGTGTAGGAGAGAGGGGGGGAGAGAGAGACAGGTGTAGGAGAGAGGGGGGGAGAGAGAGACAGGTGTAGGAGAGAGGGGGGAAAGAGAGACAGGTGTAGGAGAGAGGGGGGAGAGAGAGAGAGAGAGGTGTAGGAGAGAGGGGGGAAAGAGAGACAGGTGTAGGAGAGAGGGGGGAGAGAGAGAGAGAGAGTGTAGGAGAGAGGGGGGGAGAGAGAGAGAGGTGTAGGAGAGAGGGGGGGAGAGACAGGTGTAGGAGAGAGGGGGGTGTAAGAGAGAGAGGTGTAGGAGAGGGGGGGAGAGAGGGGGGAGAGAGAGAGAGGTGTAGGAGAGGGGGGGAGAGACAGGTGTAGGAGAGGGGGGGAGAGACAGGTGTAGGAGAGGGGGGGAGAGAGACAGGTGTAGGAGAGAGGGGGGAGAGAGAGAGGTGTAGGAGAGAGGGGGGGAGAGGTGTAGGAGAGAGGGGGGAGAGAGAGAGATGGGGGAGAGATGGAGGGGTGAGATAGGGGTGTAAGAGAGAGAGAGATGAAGGAGAAAGAGGGGTGTAAGAGAGCGGGTGGCGAAAGTGGTGACGGAGAGAGAGGGGGAGAGATGGGTGAAGGAGAAAGGGGGAGAGAGGGGTGAAGGGGAAAGAGGTGAGAGAGAGGTGGGAGAGAAGGGTGAAGGCGAGAGAGGGTGGCAAGAGAGGGGGTTAAATAGGGGTGAAGGAGAGAGAAAGGCGAGAGGGTGGCAAACAGGGGGTGAGACAGGGGTGAAGGAGAGAAAGGGGGAGATAGATGTAGGGGGGAGATAGGGAAATATGGGTGTAGGAGAGAGAAAGAGGGTGAGATAGGGGTGTAGGGGGTGAGATGGGGTGAAGGAGAGAGTGCGCGAAGGGGCGATAGGGGTGTAAGAGAGAGGTGAAGGAGCAAGAGGGATATAAGAGAGGGGAGAGAGATGGAGATAGGGGCGTAGGAAAGAGGGTGGTGAGAGAGGGGTGAAGGAAAGAGGGGGTGAGAGGGTGGCGAGAGAGGGGTGTATGGGAGAGAAGTGGGTGTAGGAGAGAGAGAGATGGGGTTAGATAGGGGTGTTATAGAGAGCGAGGGGGTGAGATGGGGTGAAGAAAAGAGGGTGGCGAGAGAGGGTGAAGGAGAGAGGGTGGGGAGAGAAATGGGTGTAGGGGAGAAAGAGGGGGTGAGAGGGGGGTGTAGGAGAGCTGGGGAGAGATAGGGATGAAGGAGAAAGAGGGTGGCGAGAGAAGGGGTGACCTAGGGGTGTAGGAGTGAAGGTGAGAGAGTGGGTGACATAGGGATGTAGGAGAGAGAGAGGGGGTGAGATAGGGGTGAAGACAGAGGCGGGAGAGAAGGCTGAATGGGAGAGGGAGGTGGGGGAGTGAGGGAGGGGGTGAGATAGGGGTGAGGGGGAAGGTGGGGGGATAGGGTGTAGGAGAGAGAGACATGGGGTGAAGGAAAGAGCAAGGGGGAGATAGGGGTGTAGGGGAGAGAGAGAGGTGAGATAGGGGTAAAGGAGAAAGAGGGTGGCGAGGGAGTGGTGACGGAGAGAGGGGTGAAGGAGAGCAAGAGAGGGGGTGACCCAGGGGTGAAGGAGAGAGAGGGGGGATGAGATAGGGGTGAAGAAGAGTGGAAGGAGAGAGGGTGGCAAAAGAGGGGGTGAGATAGGGGTGAAGGAGAAAGAGGGATATAAGAGAGGGGTGAAGGAGAAGGTGACATAGGGGTGTATGAGAGATGAAGATAGGGGTGTAGGAGAGAGAAAGGGGGTGAGAGAGGGTGGTAAGAGAGAGTTGTATGGGAGAGAAATGGGTGTGAGATAGGGGTATAGGAGAGAGAAAGAGGGTGAGATAGGGGTGTAGGAGAGGGGGGGTGAAGGAAAGAGGGGGGAGAGAGGGGGTGTAGGGAAGAAAGAGGGTGAAGGAGAGAGAGAGGGGGGTGAGATAGGGGTGTAGAAGAGAGAGATGGGGAGAGATAGGGGTGAAGGAGAAAGAGGGTGGCGAGAAAGTGGTGATGGAGAGAGCGAGAGAGGGGGTAACCTAGGGGTGTAGGAGTGAAGGAGAGAGGAGTGAAGGGGAGAGAGGGTGACATAGGGATGTAGGAGAGAGAGAGACGAAGGAGAGAGAGGGGGTGAGATAGGGGTGAAGGAGAGAGAGGCGGGAGAGAGATGAGGGGGTGAAGGGGAGAGAAGAGTGAAGGAGAGAGTTGGAGAGACAGGGGTGAAGGGGAGAGAGAGAAGTATAGGAGAGAGAGAGGGACAGGGGTGAAAGGTGTGGTGTCTTGAAGCAATACACGGCACGCTGGTCTACTTAAGGAGCTGTGCAACAGGCTCCGTTTATTTAGCAATCAATGCAGGAGTGGGGGCAGAGGTGGGGAAGATAGCTGGCACTGGGAAGGCAGCAACGTCCGTTCTCGCCTGCAGTCTATCTTCGAATGGCGCCAAGAGCCTCCGGGGAACAATGGAATAGAGGGGGTTAGCGGATGCCACTCTGCCCATCCGCTTCCGGCTGCTGTGTGCTTCTGGTCTTCCGTGGCGGCCAGTTGCCATGGGATATAAGAGAGGGGAGAGGGGGGTGAAGGAGAGGGTGACTTAGGGGTGTAGGGAAGAGAGGGGTGACATAGGGGTGTATGAGAGAAAGAGATGGAGATAGGGGTGTAGGAGAGAGAAAGGGGGTGAGATTAGGGGTAAGGAAAGAGAGGGTGGTGAGAGAGGGGTGTATGTGAGAGAAATGGGTGTAGGGGAGAAAAAGGGTTAAGAAGAGAGAGAGGGGGTGAGATAGGGGTGTAGGGGAGAGAGATGCAATGAGATAGGGTTGTAGGAGAGAGGGCTGAAGGAGAGAGAGGTTGACAAGAGAGGAGGTGAGATAGGGGTGAAGGAGAGAGAGGGGGAGACAGTGATGAAGGAGAGGGGGAGACAGGGATTAAGGAGAGAGGGAGAGAGGAGATGAGATAGGGGATTAAGAGAGAGAGAAGTGTAGGAGAGAGAGGGGGGTGAAGGGGAGAGAGGGATGAAGCAGAAGGGGGAAGAGGGAGTGACATAGGGGTGTAGGAGAGAGAGGGGGAGATAGGGGTGTAGGAGAGAGAGAAAGGGGGGAGAGAGAGAGGGGGGGAGGTGTAGGAGAGAGAAGGAGGGTCAGATGGGGTGTAGGAGAGAGAGAAAGGGGGGAGAGAGAGAGGGGGGGAGGTGTAGGAGAGAGAAGGAGGGTCAGATGGGGTGTAGGAGAGAGAGAAAGGGGGGAGAGAGAGAGGGGGGGAGGTGTAGGAGAGAGTAGGAGGGTCAGATGGGGTGTAGGAGAGAGACTGGGGTAGGAGAGAGAGGAGATAGGGGTGTAGGAGAGAGAGAGAGGGGGAGAGATGGGGTGAAGGACAGAGAGGGTGGGGAGATGGGGTGAGATAGGGGTGAAGGGGAGAGAGGGAGGTGGGGGAGATGAGTGTAAAGGAAAGAAAGGTGTGAAGGGGAGAAAGGTGGGGAGGGATGAAGGAGAGGGGGTGAAATAGGGGAGTAGGAGAGAGAGAAGTATAGGAGAGAGAGAGAGGGAGACAGGGGTGAAGGGGGAAGAGGGGGTGACATAGGGGTGTAGGAGAGAGAGGGGGAGTTAGTGGTGTAGGAGAGAGAGATGGGAGACAGGTGTGTAGGAGGGAGAGAGAGGGGGAGATAGAGGGGTGAAGGAGAGGGAGAGCAGGGGGGAGAGAGGGGTGAAGGAGAGGGAGAGCAGGGGGGAGAGAGGGGTGAAGGAGAGGGAGAGCGGGGGGAGAGAGGGGTGAAGGAGAGGGAGAGCGAGGGGGAGAGAAGGGTGTAGGAGAGAGAGAGGGGGAGAGAGGTTTCGGATAGAGGTGTTGGAGAGAGGGGGGAGATAGGGGTGTATGGGGTGAGATAGAGATGGGGTGAGATAGAGATGGGGGAGAGAGAGGGGTGTAGGAGAGATGGGGAGAGACATGAGGAGGAGATGGGGTGCAGGAGAGAGGGGGAGATAGGGGTGTAAGAGAAAGGGGGAGATAGGGGTGTGAGAGACTGAGATAGGGGTGCAGGAGAGAGCGAAAGGGGGGATATGGGTGTAAAAGATGGGGGAGATAGGGGTGTAAGAGAGAGGGGGAAGATAGGGGTGTAAAAGAGAGAGATGGGAGGAGATAGGGGTATAAGAGAGAGGGGGAGACAGGGGTGAAGAAGAGAGAGGGGAAGAGATGGGGTGAAGGAGAGAGAGAGGGGAGATATGGGTGAAGGGGAGAGATGGGGTGGAGGAGACGGTGAGATAGGGGTGCAGGAGAGAGCAAAAGGGGGGATAGGCGTGTAAGAAATATGGGGGAGATAGGGGTGTAAGAGATGGGGGAGATAGGGGTGTAAAAGAGAGAGAGATGGGAGGAGATAGGGGTATAAGAGAGGGGAGACGGGGTGAAGGACAGAGGGGGAGATAGGGGTATAAGAGAGGGGGGAGACAGGGGTGAAGAAGAGAGAGGGGGAGAGATGGGGTGAAGGAGAGAAAGAAAAGGGGGAGATACGGATGGGGGAGAGAGAGAGGGGGAGATAGGGGTGTAAGAGAGAGGGGGAAGATAGGGGTGTAAAAGAGAGAGATGGGAGGAGATAGGGGTATAAGAGAGAGGGGGAGACAGGGGTGAAGAAGAGAGAGGGGGAGATGAGGTGAAGGAGAGAAAGAAAAGGGGGAGATAGGGATGGGGGAGAGAGAGAGGGAGAGATAGGGATGGGGGAGAGAGAGAGAGAGAGGGGAGAGATGGGATGAAGGAGAGAGAAAAAGGGGAGATAGGGGTATAAGAGAGGGGGGAGACAGGGGTGAAGAAGAGAGAGGGGGAGATGAGGTGAAGGAGAGAGAGGAGAGGGGGAGATAAGGGTGTAAGAGAGATGGAGGGAGATAGGGGTGTAAGAGAGATGGGGGGAGATAGGGGTGTAAGAGAGATGGGGGGAGATAGGGGTGAAGAAGAGAGAGGGGGAGACAGGGGTGAAGAAGAGAGAGGGGGAGACGGGGTGAAGGAGAGAGAGAGGAGAGGGGGAGATAGGGGTATAAGAGAGAGGGGGAGACAGGGGTGAAGAAGAGAGGGGGGAGACAGGGGTGAAGAAGAGAGGGGGGAGACAGGGGTGAAGAAGAGAGAGGGGGAGACGGGGTGAAGGAGAGAGAGAGGAGAGGGGGAGATAGGGGTATAAGAGAGAGGGGGAGACAGGGGTGAAGAAGAGAGAGGGGGAGACAGGGGTGAAGAAGAGAGAGGAGGAGACGGGGTGAAGGAGAGAGAGAGGAGAGGGGGAGATAGGGGTATAAGAGAGAGGGGGAGACAGGGGTGAAGAAGAGAGGGGGGAGACAGGGGTGAAGGAGAGAGAGAGGAGAGGGGGAGATAGGGGTATAAGAGAGAGGGGGAGACAGGGGTGAAGAAGAGAGAGGGGGAGACAGGGGTGAAGAAGAGAGAGGAGGAGAGACGGGTGAAGAAGAGAGAGGGGGAGACGGGGTGAAGAAGAGAGAGGGGGAGATAGGGGTGTAAGAGAGAGAGAGGGGGAGAGAGGTTTGGGATAGAGGTGTAGGAGAGATGGGGAGATAGGGGTGTATGGGATGAGATAGAGATGGGGGAGAGATAGGGGTGCAGGAGAGGGCAGGGTGTAAGAGGGGGGAGAGAGGGGTGAAGGGGAGAGAGGGGGAAGGAGATAGGGGAGAGGGTGGTGAAGGAGAGAGAGGGTGGCAAAAGAGGGGGTGAAGTAGAAAGAGGGCTATAAGAGAGGGGTGACATAGGGGTGTAGGAGAGATGGGGAGAGACATGAGGAGGAGATGGGGTGCAGGGGAGAGATGGGGTGAAGGAAAGAAAGGGGGAGATAGGGGTGTGAGAGAGGGGGGAGAGGAGACTGTGAGATAGGGGTGCAGGAGAGAGCGAAAGGGGGGATAGGGGTGTAAGAAAGATGGGGGAGATAGGGGTGTAAAGAGAGAGATGGGAGGAGATAGGGGTATAAGAGAGAGGGGAGACAGGGGTGAAGAAGAGAGAGGGGAAGAGATGGGGTGAAGGAGAGAGAGATGGGGGAGATAGAGGTGAAAAAGAGAGAGATGGGGGAGATAGGGGTGTGAGAGAGGGGAGATATGGGTGAAGGAGAGAGAGTGAGAGAGGGGAGAGATGGGATGAAGAAGAGAAAGAAAAGGGGGAGATAGGGGTATAAGAGGGGGGAGACAGGGGTGAAGAAGAGAGGGGGAGACGGGGTGAAGGAGAGAGAGAGAGAGGGGGAGATAGGGGTGTAAGAGAAATGGGGGGAGATAGGGGTATAAGAGAGAGGGGGAGACAGGGGTGAAGGGGAGAAAGAAAAGGGGGAGATAGGGGTGTAAGAGAGATATGGGGGAGATAGGGGTGTAAGAGAGAGATATGGGGGAGATAGGGGTATAAGAGGGTGAAGAGGAGAGAGAGGGGGAGATGGGTGAAGAAGAGAGAGGGGGAGACGGGGTGAAGAAGAGAGAGGGGGAGACAGGGGTGAAGAAGAGAGAGGGGGAGACAGGGGTGAAGAAGAGAGAGGGGGAGATGGGGTGAAAGAGAGAGAGAGAGGGGGAGATAGGGTGTAAGAGATGGGGGAGATAGGGGTATAAGAGAGAGGGGGAGACAGGGGTGAAGAGGAGAGAGGGGGAGATAGGGGGAGAGATGGGATGAAGGAGAGAAAGAAAAGGGGGAGATGGGGGTGTGAGACTGTGAGATAGGGGTGCAGGAGAGAGCGAAAGGGGGGATAGGGGTGTAAGAAAGATGGGGGAGATAGGGGTGTAAGAGAGATGGGGGAGATAGGGGTGTAAAGAGAGAGATGGGAGGAGATAGGGGTATAAGAGAGAGGGGAGACAGGGGTGAAGAAGAGAGAGGGGAAGAGATGGGGTGAAGGAGAGAGAGATGGGGGAGATAGAGGTGAAAAAGAGAGAGATGGGGGAGATAGGGGTGTGAGAGAGGGGAGATATGGGTGAAGGAGAGAGAGTGAGAGAGGGGAGAGATGGGATGAAGAAGAGAAAGAAAAGGGGGAGATAGGGGTATAAGAGGGGGGAGACAGGGGTGAAGAAGAGAGGGGGAGACGGGGTGAAGGAGAGAGAGAGAGAGGGGGAGATAGGGGTGTAAGAGAAATGGGGGGAGATAGGGGTATAAGAGAGAGGGGGAGACAGGGGTGAAGAGGAGAGAGGGGGAGATAGGGGGAGAGATGGGATGAAGGAGAGAAAGAAAAGGGGGAGATGGGGGTGTGAGACTGTGAGATAGGGGTGCAGGAGAGAGCGAAAGGGGGGATAGGGGTGTAAGAAAGATGGGGGAGATAGGGGTGTAAGAGAGATGGGGGAGATAGGGGTGTAAAGAGAGAGATGGGAGGAGATAGGGGTATAAGAGAGAGGGGAGACAGGGGTGAAGAAGAGAGAGGGGAAGAGATGGGGTGAAGGAGAGAGAGATGGGGGAGATAGAGGTGAAAAAGAGAGAGATGGGGGAGATAGGGGTGTGAGAGAGGGGAGATATGGGTGAAGGAGAGAGAGTGAGAGAGGGGAGAGATGGGATGAAGAAGAGAAAGAAAAGGGGGAGATAGGGGTATAAGAGGGGGGAGACAGGGGTGAAGAAGAGAGGGGGAGACGGGGTGAAGGAGAGAGAGAGAGAGGGGGAGATAGGGGTGTAAGAGAAATGGGGGGAGATAGGGGTATAAGAGAGAGGGGGAGACAGGGGTGAAGGGGAGAAAGAAAAGGGGGAGATAGGGGTGTAAGAGAGATATGGGGGAGATAGGGGTGTAAGAGAGAGATATGGGGGAGATAGGGGTATAAGAGGGTGAAGAGGAGAGAGAGGGGGAGATGGGTGAAGAAGAGAGAGGGGGAGACGGGGTGAAGAAGAGAGAGGGGGAGACAGGGGTGAAGAAGAGAGAGGGGGAGACAGGGGTGAAGAAGAGAGAGGGGGAGATGGGGTGAAAGAGAGAGAGAGAGGGGGAGATAGGGTGTAAGAGATGGGGGAGATAGGGGTATAAGAGAGAGGGGGAGACAGGGGTGAAGAGGAGAGAGGGGGAGATAGGGGGAGAGATGGGATGAAGGAGAGAAAGAGATGGGGGAGATAGGGGTGTAAGAGAAATGGGGGAGATAGGGGTATAAGAGAGGGGGAGACAGGGGTGAAGAGGAGAGAGGGGGAGATAGGGGGAGAGATGGGATGAAGGAGAGAAAGAAAAGGGGGAGATGGGGGAGATAGGGGTGTAAGAGAAATGGGGGAGATAGGGGTATAAGAGAGAGGGGGAGACAGGGGTGAAGAGGAGAGAGGGGGAGATAGGGGGAGAGATGGGATGAAGGAGAGAAAGAAAAGGGGGAGATGGGGGAGATAGGGGTGTAAGAGAGAGGGGGAGACAGGGGTGAAGAGGAGAGAGGGGGAGATGGGGGAGAGATGGGATGAAGGAGAGAAAGAAAAGGGGGAGATGGGGGAGATAGGGGTGTAAGAGAGAGGGGGAGACAGGGGTGAAGAGGAGAGAGGGGGAGACAGGGGTGAAGAGGAGAGAGGGGGAGATAGGGGGAGAGATGGGATGAAGGAGAGAAAGAAAAGGGGGAGATGGGGGAGATAGGGGTGTAAGAGAAATGGGGGAGATAGGGGTATAAGAGAGAGGGGGAGACGGGGTGAAGGAGAGAGAGGGGAGAGAGAGGGGTGTAAGAGAAATGGGGGGAGAGAGGGGTATAAGAGAGAGGGGTGTAGGAGAGAGAGAGAGAGGGGGATAGATGGGGTGAAGGAGAGAAAGAAAAGGGGGAGATAGGGGTATAAGAGAGAGATGGGGGAGATAGGGGTGTAAGAGAGAGATGGGGGAGATAGGGGTGTAAAAGAGAAATGGGGGAGATAGGGGTATAAGAGAGAGGGGTGTAGGAGAGAGAGAGAGAGGGGGATAGATGGGGTGAAGGAGAGAAAGAAAAGGGGGAGATAGGGGTGTAAGAGAGAGATGGGGGAGATAGGGGTGTAAGAGAGAGGGGTGTAGGAGAGAGAGAGAGAGGGGGATAGATGGGGTGAAGGAGAGAAAGAAAAGGGGGAGATAGGGGTGTAAGAGAGAGATGGGGGAGATAGGGGTGTAAGAGAGAGATATGGGGGAGATAGGGGTATAAGAGGGTGAAGAGGAGAGAGAGGGGGGAGATGGGTGAAGAAGAGAGAGGGGGAGACAGGGGTGAAGAAGAGAGAGGGGGAGACAGGGGTGAAGAAGAGAGAGGGGGAGACAGGGGTGAAGAAGAGAGAGGGGGAGACAGGGGTGAAGAAGAGAGAGGGGGAGACAGGGGTGAAGGAGAGAGAGAGGGGGAGAGATGGGGTGAAGGAGAGAGAGGGGGAGACAGGGGTGAAGAAGAGAGAGGGGGAGACAGGGGTGAAGGAGAGAGAGAGAGGGGGAGAGATGGGGTGTAGGAGAGAGAGAGGGGGAGAGATGGGGTGAAGGAGAGAAAGAAAAGGGGGAGATAGGGGTGAAGAAGAGAGAGGGGGAGACGGGTGAGGGGGAGAGATGGGGTGAAGGAGAGAGAAATGTGGGGAGATAGGGGTGTAAGACAGAGAGAGGGGGAGAGATGGGATGAAGGAGAGAAAGAAAGGGGGAGATAGGGGGGGTTGTAGGAGAGAGAGAGAGAGTGAGGGGGAGATAAGGGTGGAGATAGGGGGGAGAGAGGGGTGTATGGGAGAGAAATGGGTGAAGGAGAGAGAGGGTGATATAGGGGTGTAGGAGAAAGAGGGTGGCGAGAGAGTGGTGATGGAGAGAGGGGTGAAGGAGAGCGAGAGAGGTAGATACCTTGGGGTATAAGAGTGAAGGAGAGAGGGGGTGGCGAGAGAGGAGTGAAGGGGAAGATGGGGTGAAGGGGAGAGAGGGTGATGAGACGGGGGAGAAAGGGGGTGACAGGGATGTAGGAGAGAGGGTGGCAAGAGAGGGGGTGAAGGAGAGAGAGGGGGAAGGAGAGAAAGGCGGGAGAGGGAGGAGATAGGGGTAAAGGGGAGAGAGGGATGAAGGGGAGAGAGGTGAAGTAGAGACAGTGGGGAGAGAGAGAGGGGGGGACATGGGGGTGAAGGAGAGGGAGGGGGAGATAGGGGTGTAAGAGAGAGCGAGGGGTGTAGGAGAGGGGGGAGATAGGGGTGTAGGAGAGAGAGGGGGAGATCTGGGGTGAAGGAGAGAAAGAAAGGGGGAGAGATGGGGTGTAAGAGAGAAAGGGGGAGATAGGGGTATGAGAGAGGGGGAGACGGGTGAAGAAGAGAGAGGGGTATAGGAGAGAGAGAGAGGGGGGAGATCTGGGGTGAAGGAGAGAAAGAAAGGGGGAGAGATGGGGTGTAAGAGAGAGGGGGAGACAGGGGGAGACGGGTGAAGAAGAGAGAGGGGTATAGGAGAGAGAGGGGGAGGTCTGGGGTGAAGGAGAGAAAGAAAGGGGGAGAGATGGGGTGTAAGAGAGAGAGGGGGAGACAGGGGGGAGACGGGTGAAGAAGAGAGAGGGGTATAGGAGAGAGAGGGGGAGGTCTGGGGTGAAGGAGAGAAAGAAAGGGGGAGAGATGGGGTGTAAGAGAGAAAGGGGGAGATAGGGGTATGAGAGAGGGGGGGAGACGGGTGAAGAAGAGAGAGGGGTATAGGAGAGAGAGAGAGGGGGGAGATCTGGGGTGAAGGAGAGAAAGAAAGGGGGAGAGATGGGGTGTAAGAGAGAGAGGGGGAGAGAGGGGGGAGACGGGTGAAGAAGAGAGAGGGGTATAGGAGAGAGAGGGGGAGATCTGGGGTGAAGGAGAGAGAGAGAGAGACAGGGGGAGAGATGGGGTGAAGGAGAGAAAGAAAGGGGGAGATAGGGGTGTAGGAGAGAGTGTGGCAAGAGAGTGGTGACAGAGAGGGGGTGACCTAGGGGTGTAGGCGTGAAGGAGAGAGAGGGTGACGAGACAGGGGTGAAGGTGAGAGAAGGGGTGACATAGGGATGTAGGAGAGAGAGAGGGCTGAAGGAGAGAGAGGGTGGCACGAGAGGGATGACAGAGAGGGGGTGACCTAGGGGTATAGGCGTGAAGGGGAGAGAGGGTGACGAGACAGGGGTGAAGGGGAGAGAAGGGGTCACATAGGGATGTAGGAGAGAGAGGGTGGCAAGAGAGGGGGTGAGATGGGGTGAAGGAGAGAGAGGGGGTGAGATGGGGTGAAGGAGAGAAAGGCGGGAGAGGGAGGTGGGGAGAGAGGGGGGAGATAGGGTTAAAGGGGAGAGAAAGGTGGGGAGAGAGAGCGAGGGAGAGATAGGGGTGTAGGAGTGAAAGATGGGGGAGAGAGGGTGCAGGAGAGGGGGAGAGATAGGGTGAAGGAGAGAGAGGGGGAGAGATGGGGGAGATAGGGGTATAAGAGAGAGGGGGTGAGATAGGGGTGCAGGAGAAAGAGAGAGAGGGGGAGAGATGGGGTGAAGGAGAGAAAAAGGGGGGAGATAGGGGTAAAGGAGAGAGAGGGGGGAGATAGGGGTGTAGGAGAGAGAGAGGGGGGAGAGATGGGAAGAAGGAGAGAAAAAGGGGGAGATAGGGGTGTAGGAGAGAGATAAGGGTGTAGGAGAGAGAGGGGAGATAGGTGTGTAGGAGAGAGAGAGCAAGGGGGAGATAAGGGTGGAGATAGGGGTAAGGGGGAGAGAGGGGTGAAGGAGAGAGTGAGGGGTGATATAGGGGTGTAGGAGAGAGGGTGGCGAGAGGATGGGTGAAGGAGAGCGAGAGAGGGGGAGACCTAGGGGTATGAGTGAAGGAGAGAGGGGGTGGCGAGAGAGGAGTGAAGGAGAGAGAGGGGAAGATAGGGGAGAGAGGGTGATGAGACAGGGGGAGTTAGGGGTGAAGGGGAGAGAGGGGGTGACATAGGGATGTAGGAGATACAGAGCGCTGAAGGAGAGGGGATGAGATAGGGGTGAAGGAGAGAAAGGTGGGGGAGAGAGGGGCGAAAGAGGTGAAGTAGATAGAGTGGGAGAGAGAAGGGGAGATGGGGGTGAAGGAGAGGGGGAGAGAGAAGGGGAGATGGGGGTGTAGGAGAGAGGATTGCAAGAGGGGGGGTGCAGGAGAGAGAAGGGTGTATGGGAGAGGGTGGTGAGAGAGGGGTGTATGGGAGAGAAATGGGTGTAGGGGAGAAAGAGGGTGAAGGAGAGAGGGGGGATGAGATGGGGGTGTAGGACAGAGTGAGGGGGGTGATAGAGGGTGGCGAGAGAGGGGTGAAGGAGAGAGAGGGGGAGAGGGGGTGACATAGGGATGTAGGAGAGAGAGAGAGGGCTGAAGGTGAGAGGGGGGGTGAGATGGGGGTGTAGGACAGAGAGTGAGGGGGTGATAGAGGGTGGCGAGAGAGGGGTGACCTAGGGGTGTAGGAGTGAAGGAGAGAGGGGGTGGCGAGAGAGGGCTGAAGGCGAGAGGGGGTGAGATAGGGGTGAAGGAAAGAAAGGCGGGAGAGAGAGGGGGGAGATAGGTGTGAAGGGGAGAAAGGTGAGGGAGAGAGGGTGAAGGGGAGAAAGGGGGGGACATAGTGGTGTAGAGAGAGGTGTAGGAGAGAGAGAGGAGGAGATAGGGGTATAGGAGAGAGAGAGAGAGGAGGAGATAGGGGTATAGGAGAGAGAGAGAGAGGAGGAGATAGGGGTATAGGAGAGAAAAAGAGGGTGAGATAAGCGTGTAGGAGAGAGAGACAGAGGGGGGAAGGTGAGAAGGAAAGGGGGGATAGGGGTGTAAGAGAGAAAGGGGGGTAGATAGGGGTGTAGGAGAGAGAGAGAAAGGGAGGAGATAGAGGTATAGGAGAGAGAGAGACAGGGAGATAGGGATGTAGGGAGAGGTGGAGAGAGAGAGATGGAGATGGGGTGTAGGAGAGAGAGAAAGAGGGGGAGATAGGGGTATAGGAGAGAGAAAGAGGGGGAGATAGGGGTATAGGAGAGAGAGAGAGGGGGAGATAGGGGTATAGGAGAGAGAGAGAGGGGGAGATAGGGGTATAGGAGAGAGAGAGAGGGGGAGATAGGGGTATAGGAGAGAGAGAGAGGGGGAGATGGTGTGAAGAAGAGAGAGGAGGAGAGACAGGTGAAGAAGAGAGAGGAGGAGAGACGGGTGAAGAAGAGAGAGAGGGGGAGACAGGGGTGAAGAAGCGAGAGAGGGGGAGATAGGGGTGAAGAAGAGAGAGAGGGGGAGATAGGGGTGTAGGAGAGAAAGAAAAGGGGAAGATAGGGGTATAAGAGAGGGGGAGACAGGGGTGAAGAAGAGAGAGGGGGAGACAGGGGTGAAGAATAGAGAGAGGGGGAGACAGGGGTGAAGAAGAGAGAGGGGGAAATAGGGGTGTAGGAGAGAAAGAAAAGGGGAAGATAGGGGTATAAGTGAGGGGGAGACAGGGGTGAAGAGGAGAGAGAGGGGGAGACAGGGGTGAAGAGGAGAGAGGGGGAGACAGGGGTGAAGAATAGAGAGAGGGGGAGACAGGGGTGAAGAAGAGAGAGGGGGAGATAGGGGTGTAGGAGAGAAAGAAAAGGGGAAGATAGGGGTATAAGAGGGGGAGACAGGGGTGAAGAGGAGAGAGAGGGGGAGACAGGGGTGAAGAAGAGAGAGGGGGAGACAGGGGTGAAGAAGAGAGAGGGGGAGACGGGGTGAAGGAGAGAGAGAGTGAGGGGGAAAGAAAAGGGGGAGATAGGGGTGAAGAAGAGAGAGGGGGAGATGGGTGACGGGGAGAGATGGGGTGAAGGAGAGAGAGATGTGGGGAGATAGGGGTGTAAGACAGAGAGAGGGGGAGAGATGGGATGAAGGAGAGAAAGAAAGGGGGAGATAGGGGTATAAGAGAGAGGGGGGGGGAGATAGAGGTGTAGGGGAGAGAGAGGGTTGTAGGAGAGAGAGGGGAGGTAGGTGTGTAGGAGAGAGAGAGAGTGAGGGGGAGATAGGGGGGAGAGAGGGGTGTATGGGAGAGAAATGGGTGAAGAAGAGAGAGGGTGATATAGGGGTGTAGGAGAAAGAGGGTGGCGAGAGAGTGGTGATGGAGAGAGGGGTGAAGGAGAGCGAGAGAGGGAGATACCTTGGGGTATAAGAGTGAAGGAGAGAGGGGGTGGCGAGAGAGGAGTGAATGGGAAGATGGGGTGAAGGGGAGAGAGGGTGATGAGACGGGGGGAGAAAGGGGGTGACAGGGATGTAGGAGAGAGGGTGGCAAGAGAGGGGGTGAGATAGGGGTGAAGGAGAGAGAGGGGGAAGGAGAGAAAGGCGGGAGAGGGAGGAGATAGGGGTAAAGGGGAGAGAGGTGAAGTAGAGACAGTGGGGAGAGAGGGGGAGATGGGGGTGAAGGAGAGGGAGGGGGAGATAGGGGTGTAGGAGAGAGAGAAAGGGGGGAGATAGGGGTGTAAGAGAGAGCGAGGGGTGTAGGAGAGGGGGCAGATAGGGGTGTAGGAGAGAGAGGGGGAGATCTGGGGTGAAGGAGAGAAAGAAAGGGGGAGAGATGGGGTGTAAGAGAAAGGGGGAGATAGGGGTATAAGAGAGAGGGGGGACAGGTGAAGGAGAGAGAGAGGGGGGAGAGATGGGGTGAAGGAGAGAAAGGGGGAGAGATGGGGTGTAAGAGAGAAAGGGGGAGATAGGGGTATGAGAGAGGGGGGGAGACGGGTGAAGAAGAGAGAGGGGTATAGGAGAGAGAGAGGGGGGGACTGGTGAAGGAGAGAGAGAGAGAGAGGGGGGAAAGATGGGGTATAAGAGAGAAAGGGGGAGACGGGTGAAGAAGAGAGAGGGGTATAGGAGAGAGAGAGAGGGGGGAGATCTGGGGTGAAGGAGAGAAAGAAAGGGGGAGAGATGGGGTGGAAGAGAGAGGGGGGAGACGGGTGAAGAAGAGAGAGGGGTATAGGAGAGAGAGGGGGTGAGATAGGGGTGCAGGAGAGAGAGAGAGAGAGAGAGACAGGGGGAGAGATGGGGTGAAGGAGAGAAAAAGGGGGAGATAGGGGTGTAGGAGAGAGTGTGGCAAGAGAGTGGTGACAGAGAGGGGGTGACCTAGGGGTGTAGGCCTGAAGGAGAGAGAGGGTGACGAGACAGGGGTGAAGGTGAGAGTAGGGGTGACATAGGGATGTAGGAGAGAGAGAGGGCTGAAGGAGAGAGAGGGTGGCACGAGAGGGATGACAGAGAGGGGGTGACCTAGGGGTATAGGCGTGAAGGCGAGAGAGTGTGACGAGACAGGGGTGAAGGGGAGAGAAGGGGTCACATAGGGATGTAGGAGAGAGAGAGGGCTGAAGGAGAGAGAGGGTGGCAAGAGAGGGGGTGAGATGGGGTGAAGGAGAGAGAGGGTGGCAAGAGAGGGGGTGAGATGGGGTGAAGGAGAGAAAGGCGGGAGAGGGAGGTGGGGAGAGAGAGCGAGGGGGAGAGAAGGGTGAAGGAGAGAGAGAGGGGTGAGATAGGGGTGTAGGAGAGAGAGCGAGGGAGAGATAGGGGTGTAGGAGAGAGGGTGGCAAGAGAGTGGTGACCTAGGGGTATAGGCGTGAAGGGGAGAGAAGGGGTCACATAGGGAGAGAGAGAGGGCTGAAGGGGAGAGAGGGTGGCAAGAGAGGGGGTGAGATGGGGTGAAGGAGAGAAAGGCGGGAGAGGGAGGTGGGGAGAGAGAGCGAGGGGGAGAGAAGGGTGAAGGAGAGAGAGAGGGGTGAGATAGGGGTGTAGGAGAGAGAGCGAGGGAGAGATAGGGGTGTAGGAGAGAGGGTGGCAAGAGAGTGGTGACCTAGGGGTATAGGCGTGAAGGGGAGAGAAGGGGTCACATAGGGAGAGAGAGAGGGCTGAAGGGGAGAGAGGGTGGCAAGAGAGGGGGTGAGATGGGGTGAAGGAGAGAGAGGGTGGGGAGAAGGGGTGAGATAGGGGTGAAGGAGAGAAAGGTGGGAGAGGGAGGTGGGGAGAGAGGGGGGAGATAGGGTTAAAGGGGAGAGAAAGGTGGGGAGAGAGAGCGAGGGGGAGAGAGCGAGGGAGAGATAGGGGTGTAGGAGTGAAAGATGGGGGAGAGAGAGGGGGGAGAGATAGGGTGAAGGAGAGAGAGAGGGGGAGAGATGGGGGAGATAGGGGTATAAGAGAGAGAGGTGCAGGAGAAAGAGAGAGAGGGGGAGATAGGGGTAAAGGAGAGAGAGGGGGAGAGATGGGAAGAAGGAGAGAAAGAAAGGGGGAGATAGGGGTGTAGGAGAGAGATAAGGGTGTAGGAGAGAGAGGGGAGATAGGTGTGTAGGAGAGAGAGAGCAAGGGGGAGATAAGGGTGGAGATAGGGGTAAGGGGGAGAGAGTGAGGGGTGATATAGGGGTGTAGGAGAGAAGGTGGCGAGAGAGTGGTGAAGGATAGAGAGGGGTGAAGGAGAGCGAGAGAGGGGGAGACCTAGGGGTATAAGAGTGAAGGAGAGAGGGGGTGGCGAGAGAGGAGTGAAGGAGAGAGAGGGGAAGATAGGGGAGAGAGGGTGATGAGACAGGGGGAGTTAGGGGTGAAGGGGAGAGAGGGGGTGACATAGGGATGTAGGAGATACAGAGGGCTGAAGGAGAGGGGATGAGATAGGGGTGAAGGAGAGAAAGGTGGGAGGGGGAGAGAGGGGTAAAGGGAAGAAAGGTGGAGGAGAGAGGGATGAAAGAGGTGAAGTAGATAGAGGGGGAGAGAGAAGGGGAGTTGGGGGTGAAGGAGAGGGGGAGAGAGAAGGGGAGATGGGGGTGAAGGAGAGGGGGAGAGAGAAGGGGAGATGGGGTGAAGGAGAGGGAGGGCGAGATGGGGGTGTAGGAGAGAGAGAGGATTGCAAGGGGGGGTGCATGGGAGAGGGTGGTGAGAGAGGGGTGTATGGGAGAGAAATGGGTGTAGGGGAGAGAGGGTGAAGAAGAGAGGGGGGGTGAGATGGGGGTGTAGGACAGAGTGAGGGTGGCGAGAGAGGGGTGAAGGAGAGAGAGAGAGGGTGAGAGAAGGGATAAGGGGGTGAAGGGGAGAGAGAGGGGGTGACATAGGGGGTGTAGGAGAGGGGAGAGGATGGGAAGGTGATGAGGGGTGAGATAGGGTGGGAGAGAAGGGAGAGAGAGAGAGGGGGGGAAGATAGGTGATAGGGGAGAATAGTGTGGAGGAGAGTAAGGTGAAGGTGAGAGGAATAGATAGAGAGGGGGGAGATAGTGGGTATAGGAGAGAGAAGAGAGGGGGTTTAGAGGTGAGAGTGAGGAGAAAGAAGAGGGGAGATAAGGGGTGTAGTGGAGAAGAGGGTGGTAGTAGATAGGGAGATAGGAGAGATGAGGGATGTAGGAGAGTGAGAGAGATGGAGAGGGTATAGGAGAGAGAAAGAGGGTGAGATAGGGTGTAGGAGAGAGAGAGAGGGGGGGAAGGAGAGAAAAAGTGGGATAGGGGTATAAGAGAGAAAGGGGGGTAGATAGGGTGTAGGAGAGAGAAATGGGGGAGATAAGGGTATAGGAGAGAGAGAGACAGGGAGATAGGGATGTAGGGAGAGGTGTAGGAGAGAGAGAGATGGAGATGGGGTGTAGGAGAGAGAGAGAGGGGGAAATAGGGGTATAGGAGAGAAAAAGAGGGTGAGATAAGGGTGTAGGAGAGAGAGACAGAGGGGGGAAGGAGAGAAAGAAAGGGGGATAGGGGTGTAAGAGAGAAAAGGGGTTGACAGGGGGGTAGGAGAGAGAGAGAAAGGGAGGAGATAGAGGTATAGGAGAGAGAGAGACAGGGAGATAGGGATGTAGGGAGAGGTGGAGAGAGAGAGAGATGGAGATGGGGTGTAGGAGAGAGAGAGAGAGAGAGGGGGAGATAGGGGTGTAGGAGAGAGAGAGGGGGGGAGATAGGGGTATAGGAGAGAGAGAGAGGGGGAGATAGGGGTATAGGAGAGGGAGAGAGGGGGAGATAAGGGTGTATAGGAGAGAGAAAGAGAGGGGGATAGGAGTATAAGAGAGAAAGGGGGGTAGATAGGGGTGTAGGAGAGAGAGAAAGGGGGGAGATAAGGGTATAGGAGAGAGAGAGAGAGAGAGAGACAGGGAGATAGGGAGAGGTGTAGGAGAGAGAGAGATGGAGATAGGGGTGTAGGAGAGAGAGAGATGGAGATAGGGGTGTAGGAGAGAGAGAGGTGAAGGAAAGAGGGGGAGAGAGAGGGGTATATGGGAGAGAAATGGGTGAAGGAGAGAGAGGGGGTGACATAGGGGTGTAGGAGGGAGAGAGTGAGTGGGTGAGGTAGGGGTGTAGGAGAAAGAGGGTGGCGAGTGAGTGGTGACGGAGAGAGGGGTGAAGGAGAGCGGGAGAGGGGGTGTAGAGAGAGGGGTGAAGGGGCGAGAGGGTGGTGAGAGAGGGGGCTGAAGGATACAGGGTAGAGAGAGGGGGTGAGATAGGGGTGAAGGAGAGAAAGGCGGGAGAGAGAGGGGGAGATAGGGGTAAAGGGGAGAAAGGTGGGGGAGAGAGGTGTGAAGGGGAGAAAGGTGAGGGAGAGAGGGGTGAAGGAGAGAGAGGGGAAATGGGGTGAAGGAGAGAGAGAGAGATGGGGGTGAAGGAGAGAGAGAGGGGTGTAGGAGAGAGAGAGGGGGAGATAGGGGTGTAGGAGAGAGAGAGGGGGAGATAGGGGTATAGAAGAGAGAGAGAGATGGGGGAGAGATGGGGTGAAGGAGAGAAAGAAAGGGGGATAGGGGTGTAAGAGAGAAAGGGGGTAGATAGGGGTGTAGGAGAGAGAGAGAAAGGGGGGACATAGGGGTATAGGAGAGAGGGAGATAGAGATGTAGGGAGAGGTGTAGGAGAGAGAGAGATGGAGATAGGGGTATAGGAGAGAGAAAGAGGGTGAGATAGGGATGTAGGAGAGAGAGGGTGGAGATAGAGGGGTGAAGGAAAGAGGGGGGGAGAGAGGGTGGTGAGAGAGGGGTATATGGGAGAGAAATGGGTGTAGGGGAGAGAGAGGGGGTGAGATGAGGGTGTAGGAGAGAGAGAGAGGGGGGGTGAGATAGGGGTGTAGGAGGAAGAGGGTGGCGAGTGAGTGGTGACGGAGAGAGGGGTGAAGGAGAGCGAGAGAGGGGGTGACCTAGGGGTGTAGGAGTGAAGGAGAAAGGGGTGGCGAGAGAGGGGTGAAGGGGAGAGAGGGGGTGAGATAGGGGTGAAGGAGAGAAAGGCGGGAGAGGGAGGTGAAGGAGAGAGGGGGAGATAGGGTAAAGGGGAGAAAGGTGGGGTAGAGAGGTGTGAAGGGGAGAGAAGGGAGATGGGGTGAAGGAGAGAGAGAGAAGGGTGATAGGGTAAAGGGGAGAAAGGTGGGGTAGAGAGGTGTGAAGGGGAGAGAAGGGAGATGGGGGTGAATGAGAGAGAGAGAAGGGTGAGATAGGGGTGCAGGAGAAAGAGAGGGGGAGAGATGGGTTGAAGGAGAGAAAGAAAGAGGGAGATAGGGGTGTAAGAGAGAGAGGGGGAGACAGGTGAAGAAGAGAGAGAGATAGGGGGACATAGTGGTGTAGGAGAAAGAGATGGAGATAGGGGTATAGGAGAGAGAGAGATGGAGATAGGGGTATAGGAGAGAGAGAGATGGAGATAGGGGTATAGGAGAGAGAGAGATGGAGATAGGGGTACAGGAGATAGGGGGAGATGGGGTGGAGGAAAGAAAGAAAGGGTGGATAGGGGTTTAAGAGAGAGAGGGGGTAGATAGGGGTGTAGGAGAGAGAGAGACGGGGAGATAGGGATGTAGAGAGAGGTGTAGGAGAGAGAGATGGAGATAGGGGTATAGGAGAGAGAGGGGTGAAGGAAAGAGGGGGGAATCGGAGAGAAATGGGTGTAGGGGAGAAAGAGGGTGAAGGAGAGAGAGAGGGGGTAAGATAGGGGTGTAGGAGAAAGAGGGTGAAGGCGAGAGAGAGGGGGTGAGATAGGGGTGTAGGAGAAAGAGGGTGGCGAGATAGGGGATGACCTAGGGGTGTAGGAGTGAAGGAGAGAGGGGGTGGCGAGAGAGGGGTGAAGGAGAGAGAGAGTTGGGAGATAGGAGTGAAGGGGAGAGAGGGTGATGAGACGGGTGAAGGTGAGAGAGGGGGCTGAAGGAGACAGAGGGTTGCAAGAGAGGGGGTGAGATAGGGGTGAAGGAGAGAAAGGTGGGAGAGGAAGGTGAAGGAGAGAGGGGGGGAAATAGGGGTAAAGGGGAAAAAGGTGTGAAGGGGAGAAAGGTGAGGGAGAGAGGGGTGAAGGGAAGAAAGGTGGGGAGAGAGAGAGGGGAGATGGGGTGAAGGAGAGAAAGGCGGGAGGGGGAGATGGGGTGAAAGGGGTGAAGGAAAGAGGGTGAAAGAGAGAGTGGTGAAGGAAAAAGGGTGGTGAGAGAGGAGTGCAGGGGAGGGAGAGAGGGTGGCAAGATAGGGGTGAAGGACAGAGAGGGTGGTGACAGAGAGGGGTGAAACGGAAGTGATGGAGAGATAGGGTTGGAGGACAGAGAGGGTGGATGACGGAGGGAGGGGGGAGATGGGGTAAAGAAGAGAAAGGGGGTGGAGATGGGTAGGGGTGAAGGAGAGAAAGTAGGGGAGATGAGGAGGGGTGAAGTGGAGAGAGAGGGGAGATGAGTAAGGGTGAAGGAGAGGGGTGTTGGGGTGAAGGAGAGAGGAAAGAAATAAGTACTTGGTGAAACCTTTTTTTTATTTGGACTAACAGTTTATCTTTTAAGAGAACCCTTTGAGTCATAAAGTCTCTTCGTTAGGTTAATATGGCTTAAATAGTCACTTTTAATAAAGCTTCAGTCTGCATGGTTACTGTAATAGTAGCAGGTAAAGATTTACTTGCTGGCGTCACTGGTGCGATAGGCACGCAGTCTTCCCAATGTGCGTCCAGGTCATGTGGAGGCAAAGTGAGTGAGTATTCATGCTCTCTCACCATATAAAGTACCAGTCTGCTTGCCAAGCTAAAAAGAGCGCCAGAGACTATCGGACTGAGTCGTCCCAGTGGTAACAGTTTTATTGGTCTTTCCGTTATTGGCAAAATCATTTGATTTATTAATAAAACAAACATAACCAGGTATGTGTATACATGTATTTGTTATGAGACATATAAATTAACTCTATTAGTGCCAGAGAAGTGCCCTGTATATGGATAAACAATGTGTGGGATACATCTGTGGCACTTATAGGGTTCATTGATTTGCATCATAATAAAACATACATGTATGCACATACCTGGTTAGGTTTTAATTGCTTTATTAATAAATTGATTTTGCCATTTAAGGGAAGACCAAAAACATTTTTGCCACTTTAAACGCTCAGTCCGCTTGTCTTTGGGGTTATTTTGAGCTCTGCAAGCGGACTGCCACTTTTTATATGGTGAGAGGGCATGAACGCGGTCTCGCTTTGCCTCCACATGACCTGGGTGAGCATTGGCAAGAGAGTGCTCCATGTCCCATGAAGATTCGGGAGTCTCTGAAAGAGGAGGGACCAAGGCACAACAGAGAGGAGGAGGGGAGGTGATTGATAGCCTTTTGGTTCTGAGCTGTACTGCACCAATCGCACCAGTGAAGTCATCAGGGAACTCTAACTACTATTATCTCTGTGACCATACAGATTTAAAGCTTTACTGAAGACCACTATTTAGATAGACATTACCTTATGGGAGGTGAGAGTTCTACTTTAAATAATACTGAATAATCACAGTCTGTTCAACACAATGTAGAGTTCCCAATGTTAGATAATCTAGGATGGGTACAGGGACAGCCTGGCTACCACATATTAATTCTCTGGACAAAGAGAAACCAGAGAGAGGCATTAAGTAGTGTTTGTCATTGCAGAGGCACAGTGGAGGCCCCCATGGTCTACATGTGAATTTATATGATCTGTAGACAGTGGTGGTGGTGTTGGGTCCCTGCACTGTCCTCAGTTTCATACAGTGCAGAACAAATCTACTCCTAACTCTCTGCCTTGTACTTCTGCACCTGGAGTTACCAGAGGAGGCAGTGTAGAGCCTGGAAGTGGATTGGCTCCCCACCTATAGGAAATGGATGACAGAGTGGGGCCCCCACCTCTGTATCTTCCTACAAACCTTGTAAAACAAACCACTGGGTGCAAATGAGTGAGGAGCAGCAAGTATGAGGCAGAGGGGAAGAGGCAGAAAATAGAAGGAAAAAAATCTCCAATAACATTTTCAAGATGATCTCTTTTATATAGTGTGTAAGTCTTTCACTGATATTCTGCCCTCTATCACAGCGTGTAACTCTCACCGTCCTTATGTACACTCGGTGATCACATGGGACATCACACCTTTACACTCCATGATAAAGGAGGAATATCAATGAGTCCTCTCATATCACATGAAGGAGATCATAGACAGAATAACGGTACTCGGATTCTTTTTTCAGTTGTTTCTGTCTCTTTCCCCCTCTGCCACACACGTGCTGCTCCTCTCACGTTTCTCCACTTAGAGGTTTATTTTACAATGTTCAGTGCTCTGCAGGAAAATATAGAGGTGATTGTACCCTCTGGCCCCAGCTTCACCCCATGCAATTATCATTTACCTTATTTTATTTTCTGTAGTGACAGTGGTGGGCCCTGCGCTGTCCTCCATCTTCTGCCATATGGTGTCCATTCACCTCCATGCTCCACACTGCCTCCTCTGGTAGGGCTGCATGAACTCGGAGTGTACAAGAAAGAGTTTAGAGTCCATTGGATTCTCACTGTATGAAACAGAGGACAGTGCAGGGCCCAGAACCATCACCACTACCTATAGACAGTAGAAATACACATGAAGGCCATGGGGGGGGCTCTATTATGCACTGCAGTGACTGTAACTACTGTTGAGACATCACAGGTATCTAATAGGGTGCCTGCTGACTACACATCAGATTACTTCCACCCCCCACTCATCACAGACCAGTGGGTTTATATATATTTATTAATTGATAGAATATATAATAAATACTGCATGTGTGAGGGATACTGACTGTCTTTCTGGCATCTGGGCCAGTAAGATTCATTTGCCCCTCCTGGCAAAAAGCTGCCAGACTGCCACTGATCAATGATATCAATAAAGATATGTCATTCAAAGAATCACTGGGGATTTCACTAAAGCTTTATATCTTCAAAACTGGGACAAACATGACCACAGAGGAAATGAATCCCATCCCCTTTACAAACACTATGCTGTGCTTGACCCACTTGGGTAACAAGGATATATTGGTAAGAATGCTCTTCTGCATCGCCACATTTAGCCACACCCATGGTCACACCCCACTTCTCAGTCCTTCATATTGTTTTCTGGCAAATAAAATACCCTTAGCCGATAACATACAAAAATGCTCACAATTCTTTGAGGACCTCTCCTAATAATGACAATCCCCCTCTAACTATAACCAGGATATTGTAATGGCCCGTATGCCTTTATTCAAGCTATAGCCTCCTCAGTCAGTCCCGAATGTTATGTCCATGAAGCTGCCAGAGTGCGAGAACCTACTTAACCATTTAATGTCCACACACCCCTGGTCCTTAAAGGGAATAGATCACTAAGTGCAAGGGGTCAGTTTGAGACCCTGTGGCCCTGCTGGCAGCTGTCATGTCCTCCTCCACCGAACAGACATCCAGGACTGAGTGAAAAAAGAATAACACAATTCACAGGGGCCACATGGATTTCCTAGATATAGTAAAGTAGGTGGGGCTGCTAATTATGAGGTTCTTCATCTGTGAATAGGAAATGTTTGTGTCTGGTTTATTTATATAATTACTGTGTGTAACAGAAGCACTGACCTAGGTAGGAGTCCGTCATACAGCAGTCAGGTGTATCTATATAATTACTGTGTGTAACAGAAGCACTTACCTAGGTAGGAGTCCATCATACAGCAGTCAGGTGTATCTATATAATTACTGTATGTAACAGAAGTACCTACCAAGGTAGGGGTCCATCATACAGCAGTCAGGTGTATCTATACAATTACTGTGTGTAACAGAAGGACTTACCTAGGTAGGAGTCTATCATACAGCAGTCAGGTGTATCTGTATAATTACTGTGTGTAACAGAAGCACTTACCTAGGTAGGAGTCCATCATACAGCAGTCAGGTGTATCTATATATAATTACTGTGTGTAACAGAAGCACTTACCTAGGTAGGAGTCCATCATACAGCAGTCAGGTGTATCTATATATAATTACTGTGTGTAACAGAAGCACTTACCTAGGTAGGAGTCCATCATACAGCAATCAGGTGTATGTATATAATTACTGTGTGTAACAGAAGCACTTACCTAGGTTGGAGTCCATCATAAAGCAGTCAGTTGTATCTATATAATTACTGTGTGTAACAGAAGCACTTACCTAGGTAGGAGTCCATCATACAGCAGTCAGGAATATCTGTATAATTACTGTGTGTAACAGAAGTACTTACCTAGGTAGGAGTCCATCATACAGCAGTCAGGTGTATCTATACAATTACTGTGTGTAACAGAAGGACTTACCTAGGTAGGAGTCCTTACCTAGGTAGGAGTCCATCATACAGCAGTCAGGTGTATATATATAATTACTGTGTGTAACAGAAGCACTTACCTAGGTAGGAGTCCATTGTACAGCAGTCAGGTGTATCTGTATAATTACTGTGTGTAACAGAAGCACTTACACATGACTGCTGTATGATGGATTCCTACCTAGGTAAGTGCTTCTGTTACACACAGTAATTATATAGATACACCTGACTGCTGTATGATGGACTCCTACCTAGGTAAGTGCTTCTGTTACACACAGTAATTATATAGATACACCTGACTGCTGTATGATGGACTCCTACCTAGGTAAGTGCTTCTGTTACACACAGTAATTATATAGATACACCTGACTGCTGTATGATGGACCCCTACCTTGGTAAGTGCTTCTGTTACACACAGTAATTATATATATATACACATGACTGCTGTATGATGGATTCCTACCTGGGTATCTATATAATTACTCTGGGTAACAGTAGGTGTCCATTACACATAAGTCAGTTATATCTAGTGCTGGTACAATATCAGCAAGTTTCACCAGTAAAGGAAAACGTTCTAGGTAGGAGATTGGAAAGTCATTAGTCCACTGATTGTTAAAGGGATAATAATGTTTCACAATAAAAGCAGCTCCAATTAATCTTCAAAGCATTTGGGCCATGGAGAGTGTTATTTCAATTTCAGTTGTAGTTCAAGAGTAATTGAAGGATAAAGGATCCCCCTCCCACCCCTTTTACCTAGGGTAACACTGCTCACCTAAGAGCAGCAAGACTGTCAGGATGGATCACAGAGAGGGACAATCTTCAGTGAGCATAAGGAAAACCTGAAAAACCTGTCAAGGGGGCAGGGTTTTCCTTATGATCACAGTAAGAAGATTGTCCCTTGCTGTGACCTGTCCGGTCAACAGACCAGATTCCACATCTGAGGTGAGCAGTGTTACACTAGGTAAAAGGGTCGGGAGGGGGATACTTTATCATTCAATTACTCTTGAACTACAACTCTGACAGTACTGAAATGACACTCTCCATGGCCCCAATACTATGAAGGTTAATTGGAGCTGCTGTCTTTGTGAAACAAGTAATTTCTTACTTGTCTGTTGAATAGTTTTACTAGTCACAGACAAGTGGAAATATCCAGCCCCAGGTACATCTGAATAATTACCTGGTATCCGTATATAATTTTTTCCCCACTGTACAGGATATGCCTATATTAATAGATCTAAATTGCAGTGCGTATTTAATTTCACTTCCTCACAACAGACAATAGGCTTCACTAGTCTGAATGAGACTGTTGTCACAACAAGGACAGTCATCTTTACTTAAAGGGCTTCATTCCTTTCTACTTTACAAGTGGAGTCAGTTTGCTCTAAGCCATTTATTTTAGTTACTCATTTAAATGTAGCTTATGTGAGAACCTAGAAGTAGTCAGAATGCCTATATATGACTCTCCCTTGAGCACTAGACTGTCTCCAACGCATAAAGTTATAAATGTTATCCATTCCCTAGTTCCTGCAATTAGAGAAAGGTTCTATGTCTCTCAGTAGGAGTAGAACACACGTGCGTACATATAAGTATAAAGGTAATTGTATTTATAGACTAGAAATGCTTACATTTCTCCTGATCTTGTCTTTCATACACTGTGGGGTACCTAGGGCTGTGAGTGCCTCAATTGCAGATTACACCTAGAAGTTTGGAGTTTTTTTCCTACTTCTGGATCAACAAATAGGTAATGTGACAAAGGTTGGACTTGGGAACTTGTGGATTATGATCTCAGTATTGAGCAGTTGGGGCCTTCACGTAACCTAGATAACAACTGATGAGTGAGGCGAATGTAAAACAAAGAACAGAAGCAAATCTGGAGTGAACAAAATGCACTCCTTTATTACTTACAGCGCTCCTGCAGTAAGTAAAAAGTACATGGAGTGCCCGGACCGTCACTGGTCCTAAAGGGAAAAAAAGGTGACCACCCTGGCACGTCAGACGATCCTTAACCCCTTACTGCCAGAGGACGTACATGTACATCCCGAGCGGATGTCCCAGGTGGACAGAGGATGTACATGTACGTCCCAGAAGTCATTTTAAGTAATGGAAAAAAACGTTTGGCAGGCGTTAAGTGCCGCCCACGCACACTAAGGGGTTATGGGGTTAAAAACATGTACATATTACTTTGTTTAGAATGAAAAACAGATAAAATCATCACAGCCTAGATTCTTTGATCAGTCAGTGGTAAAGGAGTGTGATGTAAATTGCAGTCATCCACTGAAAGTGGTAAAGGTATTTACACTCCCAGTGGGACTTTGTTATAAAGACTAATCCACAATGTGATAATGTGACAGAAATTCCCTATCCCTGTTCAGGCCATTATTTAACGTATTAAACTGGAGCATTCATTTAATCTCCCATATTTTTCTCTCCCTCTGAGTGCGAAACAGTCCCATCAGTACAGTCTGTTTAATGTCCCTGACATTGTGTCCATTTTGGCCCCCACCTACCTTAATCTATGGATAAAATCCCAATGGCCACTATGAATCTCTTCCCTTTTCTTCTGAAATTAGCATAGTAGAACAAGGAGATGAGTTCTCTCGGCAATGGGAGTCCCACAGTAAAACTGCAAGCTCTTTGGATCACAGATCCTCCAGGCTTCTATGTTGTTGTTACGTTACACAGCACTTTGACTGAGGAGATGAAGTATTTTTGTTACACAGAGCAGTGTATTGCCTAGACTTGTCACAGCCACGGCTGACACATTACTCACTCCAAGATTCTCTCCCCTCCTCTCCATCTCTTCCCCTTTCTCTCTCTATCGCTCTTCTTCCCAGATAGTTTTGAACCCATCAATACACAGAGAGAAGGGAAGAGGCAGAGAGGATGATGAGAGATGCCTTACCTGGGCCCCCAGCGCACGCCTCCAATTAAATCAAAATTGTTTGTTTTTAATGGCCTTTTACACTGACAAGTGGGCTATCATTCTGGTAGCGCGAGCTGTCAGGGAGCGAAGGAAAATCCTTGGTTGATAATGCCCAATGCTTCCAATTAAGAGCAGAGCTTTTCCTTGCGCATCGCTTATTCCCCAGCTCCCCCCCAAGGCCCCAGCGTCTCTGCAGTTTTCTTTTTTTTTTCCTCCCCTTCTTCTCTCTCACCTTCTTGTGCACACCGCAAATTACTGACACAAAACGGCCGGTGTATTGATGGTGAATGTGCGCAGTCCGAGCCTGTCGGGTTTAATGAGGTGATGGAAGTTTTTCGGCTCTTTGCTAAATTCTTTCTTGTTTGACAGCTGCTCGGGAAAGCTGGATGTTGACCTCATAAAAGATTTAGTGTTTCTCATTATTTTCTGTCAAGTATCACAGTGACGGCTTCACCAAATAATTTGCATCTAAATGTGCGTGTCATGAGTATTTGTGAAGGTGTGCACACCGTGTGTTTACAGCACGTCCTTTGCACAGGGTAGGGTATATTTGCACGTTGGGTTGGCGTGTGTGTAATCCGGTGGTGTCTGTGGTTTTAGTGTAATTGTAGTGTGTTGATGTCGATTTATGTGCATGTACCTAACCCCTTAAGCACCCCTGACGTGCCAGGACCGTCACGCCTGGTCCGGCACTTAAAGACAGGTGACGGTACTGGCACGTCATGGAATTCCGGGATCGCCATGCAGTTGCACTCTGTGTGGCAATCCTGGAATCCAATGGAGCAAAATAAATAAAAATGCGTTGTGTCAGCAGTTCGTTAAAGGGAACTAACAACTCTGTATATTAACCCTTACACGCACCTTACTATGAACAGAAAATCCTAATGGCTCCCCATGAATTTTTGCCCTTCTGCCTTTGTTCACAAAATGACTTCTTCAAATCACTCTTGGATGTCATATCCGTGGAAGTGGACATGACAGTTGCTGATAGAACATGGTAATCTTAATCCTTTGAGTGCCAGAAAGGTATCCAATGCATTTCAACGCAATGCACTGGATACCTCGCTGGCACTCAATGGGTTAACTCTTTACAGACCAGAGGAATTTGCAACGCATTGTTTCACCCCTTTGAACCATAAAGAGTTAAGAGCTGTCTGCCTACTTCAGTTTAAATAACTACCAGTAACTGTCATGTCCGCCCCCACGGATCAGACATTAGGACTGACTGAAGAGGTTATCTCTTGCCACAAGCATAAAATTCACATGGGCCATCAGAATTTTTGGCCACAGTAAGTTAAGTAGAGGGTTATAGGTGTAAGTGCTCCCTTAACCCTTTGGGTGCTAGAGAGGTCTTTACAGTGCATTGCAGACCTCTGTAGCCTTCAAAGAGTTAAAAGCCCAAAAATCCATCAAGGAAGGTGTGAGGGCTTGTCTAGGTGGTTGTCACCTTGGGGGAGAGACCCTATTGGCCATGTCTCCATGACATTCCTCCCACGTGTCCCTTTTTAGGTGATATTAGGAGGTCCTTACCTCCCAATTGTCCCTCTTTAGGAGATATTAGGGATTCTTACCTCCCAAGTGTCCCTCTTTAGGAGATATTAGGGATCCTTACCTCCCAAGTGTCCCTCTTTAGGAGATATTAAGGGTCCATACCTCCCAAGTGTCCCTCTTTAGGAGGGATAGTTCCTCTTTGATTCCCAAATACCTCTGTCCCACTTTAGATGTTGCTTTATTTAACAAGCTTAACCTGGACAGTGTATGTGCAGTAGACAATGAAACAAGACTGGAGTGACAGACAATGTGTGTGTGTGTGATGACCAGTAGACAGTGGAAAAAGGCTGAGGGGTCGGACAATGTATGTGTGGGTCTGTGACTACCACTGAACAGTGGAACAAAGCTGAGGTGTCACACACTGTATGTGTTGTTCTATTACTACCAGTAGAACAAGACTGAGGTGTCATGCAGTGTAGGTGTGTATGTGACTACCAAAGGGACAGTAGTACAAGGCAGGAGGTGTTGGACAGTGTATGTTTGTATATGTGACTACCTGTGGACAGTGAATCAAGGTTGAAGTGTAGGTGTGTGTCTGTCTAAGCCAGTGGGACAGTGGATGAAGTCTGGGGAAGCAGACAGACAATACCTCTCCCTTCTCGCTGACTTTTCATACACAGACAGCTCTGAGCTTCTTTTACTAGTAGAAGTATATATATATATATATATATATATATATACACATACACACACACACTTTCCTATTGTAGTACGGTATGTTTGGTATCAGTGTTCTTTTAAAGACACACTAACACCTCTGATATAACAATTGTATATGGACTGGTGCTCAAAAATGAATATTTAATTAGTACTGGATATCACGTTTATGGAGGTGGACAAGGTGTCCTGGACTCACCCCTCCCAGTAAAGTCTTCTTACAGAGCTTTAAGTGGGAGGAGTTTGACACGTAAGACTCACGTCTGCCTCCGTGGATATGAAATCCAGCACAAATTAACCCTTTGAGTGCCAGAGGGGTATGGAACGCATTGCAAAGCAATGCGTTCCATACCCCTCTGGCACTCAAAGGGTTAAAGATTCACTTTGGAGCCCACACAGACATGATTCATACGGCCCTTTAGGATTTCCTGCCCAGGTTATGGTAAGTGGGGGGGGGGTTATTATTAGGAAGTGTTAATGTTCCTTTAACCCTTTGGCACACAAAGTGTTAAGTCTCCATTCATATGAGAGCATTGAACCCACTGTTTAGTAAAGACATCTGTAGCATGTTGCGTTGCAGGCCCTTGTAGCATCCAAGGGGTTAATCCTAATTTCACTAAGAACCAATCAGGAGAGTATTGTTAATATGTTACACAACGTGTGATGTCCTTGTCCAGCACTGATCACTAACTCCTTGCTCCCTGTTTTTTTCAGGTGGGTCCTCACCTTGACACCTTTCGAACCCAAAAGGAGCGCCAGAGAGCCTTCAGTGCCCACCATTCCGATGCCATTGCGCGCCAGGGACGACTCAAGCAGGGAATATACAACCTCAGTTGAAACGGCATCCCACCTGGAAAACACAATGAGAAATAAAGCTCTTTGTTCTCTACAGTAAAATGACAGCCTCTGTGTTTTTGCTGTGTTGAATCCTTGTATTAAATGTCAAAAAAAGGACTTCAAAATGAATCATGATTATATTATTACAGCTTCTTAAATTGGCATTAAAAATGGTTTACCACAGTAAAGAAAAAGGTTTCTTAAATCCTCCCAATATCAAGTTTTTTTTATTTTTCATCTACATTAAATGAGGTGTTTATTGTAAAGGGAAGTAACATGTAATAATATCCCTTCACTTGATTTACTATGGAAAGAAAATCCTAATGACCCTTATATATGCTGCCCTTTTTCAAGAGATAATATCTTCAATCAGTGCTGGATCTTGTGAAAATATATATTATATATATATATCATACATACATACATACATACACACAAACCCATTGAGTCCTTAAATGGTTAACTTTACCATTGGCAGTGGCCTGAGCTATATCCTGTTGGGGACTGTCATGTCGGCCCCCGTGGATATGGCACCCAGGACGAACTAAATATTTTCTCTTGATCCCAAGTACAAAAGCAAAAGGTGGTTGTAGTTCCCCTTAACCCTTTGAGTGACAGAGGGATACGGAACACATTGCTTTGCAATGAGTTCTGTACCCCTCTGGCACTCAAAGGGTTAAACACTTAGAATATGTTGTAACCCTTTGAGTGCCAGAGCGGTAATTCAATGCATTGCTCCGCAATGCATTGAATTACCCCACTGGTACTCAAAGGGTAAAAGGCATTTAAGCTTTTGCATCCAAGAGGGGTGTCCAACGCTTTGTGTAGCACTCAAACGGTTAATATTGTATATTTCCCCCTTTATTATCCACCCACTTGTGTTTTATCCTGTCTGTAATGTAAGTAAAGCGACTCATTTACAGATCAGTGTCCCGTCTGACACCCGAAGGTTTGTACCTACGATTTATAGTATCCTTTTAAAGGTACAGCCAGGTTTTATTATGAAAATAAATATATAGACACATAGGATAAGATTAACTGTTGATTTGTTGTGAGGAGAAACACCGCTTGTCACAGAAAACCAATCTGCACACGCTGGGGGAGATTCAGTGAAGCGGTGATAAAGCAGAGATGATTTCTCCAGTTCCTATGTTATTCTATGGAGACAATGCACTGAGATCTCCAAAACTGAAATCTTAGTACATAGGCTCCATAGAATAACATAGGAACTGGAGAAGTGATATCACTGGAGATGTTATCTCCACTTTATCATCTCTTAGTGAATCTTCCCCCTTGTCTGCTCCAGAATTGCTCCTTAGGGCTAAATGCACAAAGGAAAAAGAGAATGAAATCTGGAAAATACCATCTACACCATAGGGGAGTAATAAATGTTCCTATGGGGCAAATAACCCCTTGAATACTAGAAAGGTCTCCAATGGATTGCAAAGAAATGCCCACTGGCATTCAAGGGTTTTAGACCTATTTACATTGATGTGAGTTTGGGGAACTTTTATTTGTCCCCTATAATGCATTTGGTTTGCCCCAGAATTACTCTACTTTGTATGGTCCTTACTGTGCGAGAAGAATGGAGTTTACCAGTTTAAGGAACAAAGGGAAAAAAAAAAAAAAAAGTTCCTGTCTCAGGGCCCCTGCCTTATAAAGTATTAATGATCGTGTCGCTTTATTATATTTAAAACAAAACAGACGCCCAACATCAAAATAAAGACTTATTGTTGCCACGAGCTGAGCTGGAATGATTTCCCGCATCACTCACACAGACCCAACTTACTTCTCCCAAGTTCTGATTTCTAAACGTGGAGGATTATGAAGTTATTTCTCTCTCTCTCGCGTGCCTGAGGGGCCCTGCAGAGCATTGTAAAGTGGCGCATTGCAGTGACTCGCAATGCTTAAGGGATTTCATTTACCAAAAACGGAGACGTCTATATAAAGAGAGAGAATCGGTTTTTATAACGATGTCCTTCAGCTCTGTTTGCTAAAACTCTCCCGGGCTGAAAAACTGGGGCAGAACCGGCGTGCAAAACAAGACCGTGTTTATCAGAAGATAAGGGGTCCCAATGAAAGCAATTGGTGTGTGTTTAGTTTACAGTAGAGCTGCATTACTAGGCATTTCCCTAATGAGCTGTGCTGTTTTTCTGAACAAGGTTCCTCCACTACAATTGGGTTACCGTAGAATGACCAGGATTATTTAAAGGGTTGGTAACGTTTCGTTACACAAGCAGCTCAGATTGTTTGTCACAGTGAATAGTACTGATGTCTGATGCTGGAACTGTTCAGAACTGTCTAGTGACGCAGTACTTATAGGATGAAGTTTACACACCCCCCCTCCCCATTTCCTGATGTTGACTTTTCTGGCTCAGATCTGACAGCAGATCACAACAAGGGACAATATTCAGTCAGTATTAGGAAAAACCTGCCCTCCGTCGTCAAGGATCACAAGGTTTTCTTTATACTGACAGGGGGAGGATTGCCCCTTGTTGTGATCTATCCGGTCCAATGACTGATTTTCAGATCTGAGGGGAGGGGGCTTACAAAAGGGGCGGGAGGGGTAATTTCATCATATAATTACAACATAAGTACACAGATATGAACAGCGCGAGCGTCAGACATCAGTACTATTCACTATGACAAAAAATCTGAGCTGCTTGTATAACAAAACATTACTAACCCTTTAACCCATTAAGGACCGACCACGCATGAACACAGCGGTCATTTAAGGGCCACGGAGCATTTTTTTTTTTATTGAACCTGATTCCAGACTCCCCGAACGGAGTGCAGCCACACGGGGAGCCCGGAATTCCATGACGGTCCTGGTACGTCATCTGTCATTAAAGCAAATTCAGCCATGTTGTACTAGGACCGTCAAGGGTCCTTAAGGGGTTAAGCAAGGCTCGATTAGCCCATCCATTAGGGGATCTTAAAGCAATAGTAATACTTAATTTTTGCAAGACAAAATACTGTATGTATTAAATAAATAAATGAAACCATCTATGTATTTTGACTGTAACTTGCATAGTTTAGGAGTAATTACATTCTGAAGTTTACCCGTCCCTTTTATCTACCTCACCACTCAAGCTGTCAGACTTGGATTCTGGTCTGCACACAGGACGGAGCGTCGGGAGAGCCGAAATAGGAGTGGATACCAAGGACATCTTCATAACGACAGTCTACAAAGTAGGCACGGTTTGAGGCGGTAGATTGTCCTCATGAAGATTTCCTTGGTATCCACTCCTATTTCGGCCTTCCCGACCGGTCACCAGACCAGAATCCAAGTCTGTCACAGCTTGAGCAGTGACGTAGATAAAAGGGGAGCAATTACTCCTAAACTATGCAAGTTATGGCAAAAATACATACATGGTTTCTTTTATTTCTTTAATACATACAATATTTTATCTTGCAAAAATTAAGTAATACTATCTATCTCTTTAATACATTTTTTTTGGGGGGGGGGCTCAACTGCACTGGCCACACACAGTCCCAAAAGTAAGCCCCCTTTCGCGCAGAGATGAGAGTTAAAATGACAGTTTGTTATGTATAACCGTTTGTTGTGCTGCACAGAGAATCTGTTAGAATGATACATTGTATCAGTCTTATGCTTCATGATAAAATGCATCATCCTTCCTCTACAGTAAATAACATATATATATTCTCACTGTAACAGCTCATCCGTATGTGTACAAACAGCCAGATTAAAATCATCCCCATTGCCCATCTCTGATCTCTACCCAATCGCTATTAGTACTATTGATAATGCTACCAGTTTGTAAGCAGTATTGTACTCATAATTGTTCAGGTTCAGTAGGTTTCCTTTCCACAGAGCTTACAATCTAATTGTGGTGCTTGAAGCTAAGGTGCCATTCACCACAGGTGACAAAACCAATGCAGTTCCACCTGTGTGAAAGGTAACATGCTGGATTACGGTGCCAGTGACACAAGTGGTTATCACTTCTTATCAATATAACAAAATCCTGCATCCAACAGCGTTACTATGTGCCTTCAGGAAAGCAATAAGGAATGTCTGACCAGAGGCCTATAGAGCCATTAGAAGACCTTTCACACCTGTGTTAATGGAGCTTTGCAATGATCATTGCAACCCCTGGTGAACTGCTGACTCACGCTGCCACCAGACAGAAATATCTGCTACCCCTCAAGTTTGCTGACCAACAGACTTGCCCCTCCTAAATACAAATCATTGGTGGAACACCTGAGAGAGGGAAGTGAAACAACATGGGAGACAAAATTTTAGTAGTTCTGTCACCCTACCGAAAGAGTCCTAAGGACACAAGGGGGGGTTATACACTAAGTTGTGATAAAGAGGAGATAATGTCTCCAGTGATATCACTTCTCCAGTTCCTGTGTTATTCTATAGAACCTATGGACTGAGATCTCCAAACTTAAAAAATCTTGGTGCATAGGTTCCATAGGATAACATAGGAACTGGAGAAGTGATCTCCACTTTATCACACCTTAGTGCATCTCTCCCAAGCAGCTGATGTGAGAATAGAACCCACTTATCTTATTCAGTGAGTGATGGAATAATGCAGACATAAAATAAAGATTTAATAGCAATGTTGAAGCTGGCAAAGGTTTGTTAACAACAATTAATCCCTTGGATGCTAAAAGATTCTCTGTTGCATTGTTTTGCAATGCATTGGAGACGTTTGCAGTATCCAGGTGGTTAATATAATGTAAAACGCTGCATTGGTCTTGCTTGGAATTACCCCCAAGTCTATAATCAAGGGACCAGGGGCATCTGCATGTACTGCAGTGCCACCCACTGACTCTTTGAAGTATCACAGGTCCTCTTGACAATGCATGTAATTCTCTCCACTTCAAACCCAGATGTACTATGAAAAACAGGAGCAACTCTGGGGGAACCTAACTGCATCAGAGGACAAATAAACAATCCCTACATTCTCATTAATGTCAATGGGGTTTTTAACCCCTTAGGTGCAAGAGAGGTATTCAACGCATTGCAAGACCTCTCTAGCATTCAAGTGGTTAAACGGGATATTTATTTGTCCCCTCTCTGCTATAGTTCATTTGCTCCATAATTGCTGCTGTCCTTCACAAAAGAACATGCTCAGTTCGAGCGACTCCGTGGTGGAGATGCTGTTACACAGCTGGACAGACCAGGTTTACTACACACATTCCTATACAAGAAGCAGCTAAAAAGATGTTAAATGAGCATTGTATAATCAGTGCATTGCCATATTTAGTTATTGTGCATGGTTGTTGATGAATTGCTCATATTATTAAATATGGTCCAAACAGTCCATCAGACACTGCTTTACTCAGATGGAACCCCTTCTCGACCACTACCTTAAATTAATGTTACCTCCTTCTAAAAGGTGATGGTACAGAATACACCAAATCTCTAGTCTGTCTTATAGACATCTGGGGAGATATGCAATAATATATGACATATTTTTCCAGTTCCTCCATGTTAGTGCATAGGCTCCATAGAATAACATAGGAAATGGAGAGTTTATCTCACTGGAGAAGTTATCTCATTATCACACCTTAGTACATCTCCCCCTGTAAGCTCTCCCATAAAATAACATAGCAACTGGAGAAGCAATGCATTGCTGATCTCTATAGCATCTGAGGGGTTAAATAATAGTAGTAAAGAGGTCTAAAACTGGCACAAGAAAATAGAGATTGATCTTGCCACACCCAGAATTCAGAATATGGGTGTGAACAGAAGCACCAGGGCCGGATTTCCCGTAAGGCAGAGTAGGCATCTGCCTACAGGCGCACCCTACAGAGGGGCGCCTGCCACTACAATTCTTTTTTTTTTTTTTTTTTTTTTTTTTTTTTTGACTCGGCGCGGCTTCCCATGCCGCGCCGAGCCGCCAGCCGCTGCCTTATAGGCTGTGAGCACTCCCGGCTCTTTAGCAGGGCCGGACTGGCCTACCGGGATACCGGGAAAATTCCCGGTAGGCCGGCTTCCCTGGGGCTGGTGCCTTGATGAGAGTGTCATATGCCTTTGCGTTGTCTGATTCAGACTGTCAATTAGACGCGGCCGTCGGTCCTCCTTCCTCAAATCATCTCTGTTCTATCCGCGGCCGCAATATGACAGGACCGCGGCCGCGGATAGAACAGAGATGATTTGAGGAAGGAGGACCGACGGCCGCGTCTAATTGACTGTCTGAATCAGACAACGCAAAGGAAACAGCCGGCCGGTCTAACTCTAGACCCAGTGACATGACGGTCAGACGCAGCACGCAGACTATGCAGCTCCATGAAGAGCACTGCGTGACTGCGTCTACCACTGGGCCGCCAGCACCTAAGTTAAGCGCCTCTGCCCGCTGCTGTACTACAGAGACAGACTGACGCTCAGGCCGGAGAGCTCGCTAAGTGGGAGCAGTGATGGGAGGCAGCAGAGCGGTACAGTGAGAGAGCCGCCAGACTCCTGTTTGAAGGCAAGAGGGAGATGGGAATTGGGGAACAGGGAAACAGGCACAGCCGCCTAACGGGCAAAAAGGGGAGATAATGAATTCACCAAGGGGGAAGAATTAGGCAAATGGGGATCAAGAGGGGGCATCAAGAGCGGGTCAAGTGAAAAGAGGCAGAGAGAAGTGGGGCAAGAGGGAGAAAAAGACAGAGGGGGAATTGGGGAAACTAACAGGCAAAAAGGGGAGATCATTCAAGAGGAGGAGAAAGGCAAAGGATCAAGAGGGGCATCAAGAGCGGGTCAGGTGAAAGAGGAAGAGAGGTGGGGCAAGAGGGAGAAAAAGAGTGGGAATTGGGGAAACTAACAGGCAAAAAGATCATTCGAGAGGGAGAAAGGCAAAGGGTAAAGGGGCATCAAGAGCGGGTGAAAGAGGCAAAGGGGGCTCAAGAGGGAGAAGAGGTAAAAGGGAGAAAAAAGGCAAAAGGAGGAAGGATCAGGAGGCAAATGGAGGGGGAGAAAGAAGCACAGGGTGGGATCAAGAGTCAAGAAGGGGGGGAGAGGCAAAAGGTGGAATCAAGAGTCAATGAGGATCCAGGGAGGGGAAGAAAGAGGCAAAAGGAGGGGGGAGGAAGAGGCAAAAGGGTGGGATCAAGAGTCTAGAAGGGGAGAGAGGTAAAAGGGGAGATCAAAAGGTGGTGTGTGTATGTATATAAAAACTTTATTCCTCTAGTGTTGGCATTCAAATGTGTTTTAAAATAAATGTTTTCCCCTTTTATGAACAAGAAAAAAATGCAATTATGCTATGGGGCTGCTATAATGACGCAATGCTATGGGGCTGCTAAGCAATTTTTTCCAGGGCTGGTTTTTATTCCCAGTCCGGCCCTGCTCTTTAGCAATGCAGAGCGCTGGGAGATTTTCCCAGCGCTCTGCATTACTAAAGGGAAGGCCGCGTGGGAGCTCCATGTCTGTGCACAAGCACAGATCTCTCCAGCCGCTGGACCACCAGGGAGGTAGGAAACGGATGAATGAGGCTTAACCCTTTGAGTGCCAGAGTGGTACGCAACGCATTGCAAAGCAATGCGTTGCGTACCACTCTGACACTCAAAGGGTTAATCTGGAGATAATGGGAGCAATGTGAGGTCAATATGGGGATGATGGGGGGCAAGCAATGTGGAGCTGATGGGGTCAATGTGGAGCTAATGGTGATGGGGTCAATATGGAGCTGATGGGGGTCAATGTGGACTGATGGGGTCAATATGGAGCTGATGGTGGTCAATGTGGAGCTGAAGCTGATGGGGTCAATGTAGAGCTAATGGTGATGAGGTCAATGTGGAGCTGATGGTGGGTCAATGTGGAGCTGAAGCTGATGGGGGTCAATGTGGAGCTGATGGTGATGGGGTGAATGTGGAGCTGATGGTGATAGGGGTCAGTGTGAGGGCAATGTTAAGATGATGGGGGCAATGTGAGTGTGATGGGGGGCAATGTGAGGGCAATATGGAGATTGGCGCATTGTGGAGATGGCGGGGGGGGGGGGGCGCTTCAGGTAGCTGTGCCTACAGGCTCCTGAGATGTAAATCCAGCCCTGAGAAGCACTGAGGCTTTTTTGGGGCCCTAGGCATCTGCCTACACTGCCTGGTGGGAAATCGGCCTTGTCTATGTGTATTTATTTGTTTTCCAGTGATTTTAGCTCATGGGAAATCTTTCCTCGAGGTTCTCTATATTTTAAGGGTCGGTATATCTGATCCTATACATACTTGTGCAGTGAAATGGTCGCTCACTGGGAGTTATTTACAAAGGTCTCCTGTCTGGAAAACTGGGGCAGACAATGGATAAAACTCCTGGAACATTTATCAAAAGCAACACAATTTTCTTTTTTTTCAGATGGGTTTTGTCGTTTGACAAATGCTGTGTTGATGTTTTAGCTGTTTTTTTTCCCCTTCTGCAGTTACTAAAGTAATAGTAATATTTTATCTTAAGCCTATAGTAAGGTATGCAGCATGTTGCGAAACAATGCATTGTACAACTGTCCTGCTACACAAGTGGTTAAAGTGTACTGTCACCCTAAGACGAGTCCAGTTTGTTTTACAGGGAATGAAAATACGTCTATAAGTCGTACTAGCCATTTTCTTGCAAAATAAATATTTCTGCTTTAATTGTGAAAAAACTATCACTCAAATGAAAGTGCTCCCCAAATCATTATTCACGTAGCGATACGCAAATCAGTACTAGTATCATCCTGAATAAGTCTGGCCTTGTTCAGAAATCCATCTTGTTCCCATTTCGACCCTTAATGACCACTGCCGTGCCAGGACTGTCATGGCTGGCTGGCACTTAAGGACCAGTGATGGTCCTGGCATGTCATGGAGTTCAGGGCTCCCCCCTGAATTGGAAATTTAAAAAAAAATGCCCCGTGGTCCTCAAGCGCCGGCCCCTTAAGGGGTTAAGGTACAATGCAACACCTCCTCACCAATCCTAGAGGAGATTGGGCCAGACAGCGCAGGCGCACAGATGCTGAAGAGGCAAGATGTCTGCGCTGATGTCTGCCCGTCAGTCTCCAAACAATGTGGATTTCTCAGTAACGCCGGACTTATTCAGGATCATACAAGTATTGGTAGGTGTATCGCTAGGTGAATAATGGTTTGGGGGGCACTTTAATTTGAGTGAAAGTTCCGTTTTAACCATTATAGTTCAGTGGCACAGTCTGGCACTTTATGCAAATTCAATACACAGCATGCTAAATATCTGTTCTAGGCCAAACTTACTACTCGTTGTGCAAGTACAAATACCCCCACTGTCTGTGTGTGGGCTCTGCCTACATTAATTATTTAAAACTGGTTGAAGAGCCCATGTACACAGTGCCACCCAGCAACGGCCGCGGTGCAGTCATGCGCAGCAGAGACTGCCCGCGGCTTCCACAGAGAGGACTACGGTCTGAATTCGGAGCAACCCACTCCGTTATCAGCTGCGCCGCGGGCAGTCTCTGCTGCACATGACTGCAGCGCACGCAGCCAACTGTACTGTGCATGACAGCTTCTGACAAATGTAAGCAAATTATTATATAGGATACATTAACCCCTTAAGGACCCATCATGTGCCAGGACCAACATGAATAAACTTGCCTTAAGATCCTGGCATATCATGGAATTTAGGGGTCATCGTGTGGCTGCATAACGCTCGGGACCCCTGAATCAAGAAAAAAAATGCGCCATGTTCATTAACTGCTGGCTTTTGAGGAGGTAAAATAAAACAAATTAAAATTAATTGCCAAATATCCAGCGGTTCCTGGTTGCGTCCTTCCAATCTGGGGAGTTACCGAGCACGACGGATAATACCCTGTATGCTTTAACAGCCTTCATCTCCTTACGAAAAACACAAAAAAGGGAAAAGTAGGGGAGCGCCCCTTGTGTGGAATCTTCTCGCACCAATAACCACTGCCCTAACACCTGATGGTGGTATACTCACAAAAGTATTGGCTGGGGAATTACATACATAATCCTCAGCAATAACGCTTATATTAAGAACAAAATCAATCAGATTTCAGGGCTGCAGCTCCATGAGACTAGTCTCCCTCCACAAAAAGGCATTTATGTAACAAAAAAAAACAAAATAAGGGGACCCAATAGTGGAATACAATCACAGTCCTTTCCTACTTTTTACAATTTCTGTAAATGTACTCGCATATCGAGTCGGTCAGAGTTTCACATCACACATGTGGAGATTATGAACCTGTCTCCTCTTGGGCATCACGATCATCTCGTATAGATGACCCACATGCTCACGTCGTTGAAAATCCTGTTTTGATAATATTTAAGATAACTAAAAATGGTACATGAAGATATTTATAATACCATCAATAAAACATAATAATGCTTCTGTGGCCCACGGATGCCTTTAAAGGCAAAACCACAGCTTTTTCAAAGCCTATGGCCACAAATATCAAAACGTTTGTGACAGAAGTACTTACCTAGGTGGGAGTCCATTATACAGCAGTCAGGTGTATCTGTATGATTACTGTGTGTAACAGAAGCACTTACCTAGGCAGGAGTCCATCATAAAGCAGCCAGGTGTATCTGTATAATTACTGTGTGTAACAGAAGCACTTACCTAGGTAGGAGTCCATCATACAGCAGTCAAGTGTATCTATATAATTACTGTGTGTAACAGAAGCACTTACCTAGGTAGGAGTCCATAATACAGCAGTAACTTTTATCTAGATATATATATATTTCTGCATTATATTTGTATTTTCTATATAGTGATCTCTTTTGAAGTCAGCCTTTCGGTCACAGCTCCTCAGAACAACAACAAGGCTTCAGTAGACCTGCATGGCTTGTAAGGGTCAGTAGATTTTATCAGAGTGTAAACTGAAACAACTAGAAGCAGACTACAACAGAGATTAAATACAAATATAAAAAGGTAAATAGATATAACTGACTGTTCTAACCTACCTAGGTAATTGCTTCAGTTAAACACATTAAGAGCCACTGATTCCTAGGGTATATTTCCCCTCGAATGGATGTTTGCTGTAAGTCCCAGATGTCTGGCTACAATTATATCATTTGTTCCCTGTCCTCGCTGTCGATTATTCTCACGAGATGTGGAAACAACTGATATTAGAACAGGATTATCTGTGAAATCAATAATCTCTCCCACAACAGTACTTAACCCCCTGAATGATAGAAATGTCCCCAACACATTGGGACTCATGCCATAATCCAGGCTGCTCTTTGGTAAAACATCACATTTTATCATTATGTGTGTCCTTCACTTAGTTCATATTACTGTAATTGTATGGCATTTGCCTACACACTATACACACCTACACTATACACACCTAAACTATACACACACACCATTTTCCAGAAGTGTAATATTAACCCTTTGAATGTGTAAGATTTTTCTTTTTATTTGTTCTGTTCAAATAAAGTTATCTTTGCTTCTAAGGGATGCAGTGGAGAAACTTGTAGCATAATATTTGCCTCCGTGTCGTTAATAAAATTCTGACTTTCCATCACAACAGTTACGAAAATTCACAAATTGTATGGCTTCCACCTACACACTATACACAGCTACACACAGCTACACAGCTACACACTATACACAGCTACACACTATACGCAGCTACACACAGCTACACACTATACACAGCTACACACTATACACAGCTACACACTATACACAGCTACACACTATACGCAGCTACACACAGCTACACACTATACACAGCTACACACTATACACAGCTACACACAGCTACACACTATACACAGCTACACACCTACACTATACACAGCTACACACTATACACACCTACACACTATACACAGCTACACACAGCTACACACTATACACAGCTACACACAGCTACACACTATACACAGCTACACACTATACACAGCTACACACCTACACTATACACAGCTACACACTATACACACCTACACACGATACACAGCTACACACACTATAACAACAGCTACACACACAATACACAGCTACACACACAATACACACTACACACTATACACAGCTACACACCTACACTATACACACACACACCATTTTCCAGAAGTGTAATATTAACCCTTTGAATGTGTAAGTTTTTTCTTTTTATTTGTTCTGTTCAAATAAAGTTATCTTTGCTTCTAAGGGATGCAGTGGAGAAACTTATAGCATAATATTTGCCTCCGTGTCGTTAATAAAATTCTGACTTTCCATCACAACAGTTAGGAAAATTCACAAATTGTATGGCTTCCACCTACACACTATACACAGCTACACACCCTACACACTACACACACCTACACTATACACAGCTACACACCTACACTATACACAGCTACACACCTACACTATACACAGCTACACACTATACACAGCTACACCCTATACACACCTACACACTATACACAGCTACACACTATAAACACTATACACAGCTACACACCTACACACTATACACACCTACACACTATACACAGCTACACACACTATACACAGCTACACAGCTACACACTATACACAGCTACACACTGCTACACACCTACACACTATACACAGCTACACACTATACACAGCTACACACTATACACAGCTACACACCTACACACAGCTACACACCTACACACAGCTACACACCTACACACAGCTACACACCTACACACTCTACACAGCTACACACTCTACACAGCTACACACTCTACACAGCTACACACTCTACACAGCTACACACTATACACAGCTACACACACTATACACAGCTACACAGCTACACACTATACACAGCTACACACTGCTACACACCTACACACTATACACAGCTACACACCTACACACTATACACAGCTACACACTATACACAGCTACACACTATACACAGCTACACACCTACACACTATACACAGCTAAACACTATACACAGCTACACACTATACACAGCTACACACACTATACACAGCTACACACTATACACAGCTACACACTGCTACACACCTACACACTATACACAGCTACACACCTACACACTATACACAGCTACACACTATACACAGCTACACACACTATACACAGCTACACAGCTACACACTATACACAGCTACACACTGCTACACACCTACACACTATACACAGCTACACACTATACACAGCTACACACTATACACAGCTACACACTATACACAGCTACACACCTACACACAGCTACACACCTACACACTATACACAGCTAAACACTATACACAGCTACACACTATACACAGCTACACACCTACACTATACACAGCTACACACACTATACACAGCTACACACTATACACAGCTACACACTGCTACACACCTACACACTATACACAGCTACACACCTACACACTATACACAGCTACACACTATACACAGCTACACACTATACACAGCTACACACCTACACACAGCTACACACTATACACAGCTACACACTATACACAGCTACACACCTACACACTATACACACCTACACACTATACACAGCTACACACTATACACAGCTACACACCTACACTATACACAGCTACACACTATACACAGCTAGACACTATACACAGCTACACTATACACAGCTACACTATACACAGCTACACTATACACAGCTACACTATACACAGCTACACACCTACACTATACACAGCTACACACCTACACACTATACACAGCTACACACTATACACACCTACACACTACACACACCTACACTATACACAGCTACACACCTACACTATACACAGCTACACACCTACACTATACACAGCTACACACTATACACACTATACACAGCTACACCTACACTATACACAGCTACACCCTATACACACCTACACACTATACACAGCTACACACTATACACAGCTACACACTATACACCCTATACACAGCTACACACTATACACAGCTACACTATACACACCTACACACTATACACAGCTACACACTATACACAGTTACACACCTACACTATACACAGCTACACACTATACACAGCTACACACTATACACAGCTACACACCTACACTATACACAGCTACACACTATACACACCTGCACACTATACACAGCTACACACCTACACTATACACAGCTACACACTATACACACCTACACACTATACACACTATACACAGCTACACACTATACACAGCTACACACTATACACACTATACACAGCTACGCACTATACACAGCTACACACTATACACAGCTACACACCTACACTATACACACCTACACTATACACAGCTACACACTATACACACTATACACAGCTACACACTATACACAGCTACGCACTATACACAGCTACGCACTATACACAGCTACACACTATACACACCTACACACTATACACAGCTACACACCTACACACTATACACAGCTACACACCTACACACAGCTACACACTATACACAGCTACACACCTACACTATACACACCTACACACCTACACTATACACACCTACACACTATACACAGCTACACACACTATACACAGCTACACACTATACACAGCTACACACTATACACAGCTACACACTATACACACCTACACACTATACACACCTGCACACCTACACTATACACAGCTACACACTATACACACCTACACACTATACACACTATACACAGCTACACACTATACACAGCTACGCACTATACACAGCTACACACTATACACACTATACACAGCTACACACCTACACTATACACACCTACACTATACACAGCTACACACTATACACACTATACACAGCTACACACTATACACACTATACACAGCTACACACTATACACAGCTACGCACTATACACAGCTACACACTATACACAGCTACACACCTACACACTATACACAGCTACACACCTACACACAGCTACACACTATACACAGCTACACACCTACACTATACACAGCTACACACTATACACTATACACACTATACACAGCTACACACTATACACAGCTACACACCTACACTATACACACACACCATTTTCCAGAAGTGTAATATTAACCCTTTGAATGTGTAAGTTTTTTCTTTTTATTTGTTCTGTTCAAATAAAGTTATCTTTGCTTCTAAGGGATCACAACAGTTAGGAAAATTCACAAATTGGATGGCTTCCACCTACACACTATACACAGCTACACACTATACACAGCTACACACCTACACACTATACACAGCTACACACCTACACACTATACACAGCTACACACCTACACTATACACAGCTACGCCCTATACACAGCTACACACTATACACAGCTACACACTACAAACACTATACACACCTACACACTATACACAGCTACACACTATACACAGCTACACACTATACACGCTATACACAGCTACACACTATACACACCTACACACTATACACACCTACACACCATACACACAGCTACACACTATACACAGCTACACACTATACACAGCTACACACTATACACAGCTACACACAGCTACACAGCTACACACAGCTACACAGCTACACACTATACACAGCTACACACTATACACAGCTACACACTATACACAGCTACACACTATACACAGCTACACACCTACACACTATACACAGCTACACACTATACACAGCTACACACAGCTACACACTATACACACCTACACACTATACACAGCTACACACCTACACTATACACAGCTACACACTATACACAGCTACACACACTATACACAGCTACACACTATACACAGCTACACACTATACACAGCTACACACCTACACTATACACACACACCATTTTCCAGAAGTGTAATATTAACCCTTTGAATGTGTAAGTTTTTTCTTTTTATTTGTTCTGTTCGAATAAAGTTATCTTTGCTTCTAAGGGATGCAGTGGAGAAACTTATAGCATAATATTTGCCTCCGTGTCGTTAATAAAATTCGTGGATTTTCCTAACATCTGTGATGGAAAGTCAGAATTTTATTAAGACACGGAGGCGAATATTATGCAATACTCTCTTCACTGCCACCCTCAGCAGCAAAGGAAACTTTATTTGTAAAACATACAGAATAAGAAAAAACTTGCTAGTACCCATAACTCCTCCCCCCATCCAATCAATAGTCCCTAGTCTTGTATAACTTGTCTGAAACTTCCTGAAACTCCCTCTTTCTTTCTGCATCAAGGAAAAACTGGAAACTGAACCTTTCTTCAACATCAACTCTTGACAACAGCTTCTTCAACAGCAGATGGCGATAACCATAGTACAAGCGAAAAGATCCACCAAGAACTTGATTGCCAACTCCGATTAATAACCTCCAGGACTCTCCAAATGATGACTTTCCAGTCTAATTCACCCTAAAAGAAAACAGAAAACAAATGATATGGGGGGGATAACATAGGGAGGGATAATATTCGCCTCCGTGTCTTAATAAAATTCTGACTTTCCATCACAGATGTTAGGAAAATCCACGAATTTTATGGCAGCACGGAGGCTTCATATTATGCAAGTTTAAAGCTAAACATCAATAATAAAATAAAACAATTAAAGCTGACGTATCACTTGTGAAGACACATGATCAATAGGTTTGCAGTAAAAATCTCTAAAAGTAGATTCTTTGGACCAATCTGCGGCTCGCAAAATATCCTCCAAACGACCACCCAAATGAAAAGCCATAGATGCCATCGCACCCCTCGAAGAGTGTGCTCCAAACAAGGATACATCTATGCCAGCCAACTGCATAAGCCAACGTACCCACCTGGCCAAGGTAGCAGCTGAAACTGGTAAATAAGGTCTGCGAAACGAAATCAAAAGTTGAGGGAAGGTAAAATTCCGCAAAGAGGCGGTTCTATGCTCATAAACCTGTAAACAACGAACCACACATAATTGTGGTCGATCAGCAAAAGAAGGATAGAAAACCTTCCTAACATTGGTCTTAGTACGTCTACAGAGTGTGAACTGGACACCTGAAGGCACATAAGATCTAGAGGAAATATCTAACGCCTTGACATCAGACACCCGTTTAAAAGAAATTAGGCAAAGAAGCATAGTTAATTTTGCCGAAAGTTGCTTCAACGAGAGTAGGTCATTGGGAGGCCACTTCTCCAAAAAATGCAAAACATCATTAACATTCCATAAGGTCGAATACCGCGATTGAGGCGGTCTGGTAAGTCGAATGCCTCTTAATAGACGGCAAACCAAAGCATGTTGACCCACAGGAAAACCGTCCACAATATCGTGACCCGCAGAAATAGCCGAACGATAGGTGTTTATCGTCCTGTAAGCTTTCCCTAAATCGAAAAGATGTGATAAAAAATTTACGACCTCTATCGGAGAGGCAGATACGGGATCCAAACCCCGTTCCAGGCACCAACCATTCCAGAAAGACCAAGCCGAGGAATAAATTGCTCTCGTACCTGGAGCCCAGGATTCCGATAAAAGGAACTGAGATGAGCTCGAAAATTCTCCGGAGCCCGAGAAACTCCTGAAATCAGCCAAGCCATAAGCCGAAGCTCCCCGGAGACCAAAAGGTCGTGCGGAAGACCGGCAGGATCCGTCAACAGAAGAGGAAAGGATGGAATTTCTCTGGGAAAATCCACCGACAATTCCAGAAGAGCAGGGAACCAAGGTTGAGCTGGCCAGAAAGGAGTCACCAGCACGACCGTCGCCTCCTGACGCCTGATCGTAAGAATAGTGCGTTGAATCATGGCGAAAGGGGGAAATGCATAATTCGTCCCTGAAATCCAAGACTGAAGGAAAGCATCTGTGGCGGATGCCTCTGGGTCCGGTCTCCAGCTGAAGAAAACTGGAAGTTGACAATTCAGCCGAGACGCGAACAGATCTATCTGTAAAGGGCCCCAAAGAACTTCCAGACGCACAAACATCTCCTGATCCAGCCTCCAATCGCTGCGATCGACAAGGTACCTGGAATTCCAGTCCGCAACCGCGTTGGAAAGGCCAGGTAAATATTCTGCTAACACTGTGACATTGCGATCCAAGCAGAAATGCCAAAAATCTTTGGCTAATTCCGCCAGAAGTTTGGACCTCGTGCCACCGAGTCTGTTGATGTATTGCACTGCTGAGATGTTGTCCATCTTCAGTAGAATGCAACAGGATACCTTGTCTTTCGCCAGACTCTTCAGCGCAAAGGAACCCGCTAGTAGTTCCAGGCAGTTTATGTGAAGATCCGACTCTAACTCGGACCATTTTCCTCCTGTGGCGACGTCGCCGAGACGCGCACCCCAACCTAAGAGACTGGCGTCGGACTCTATTACCAAATCGGGAACCATACCAAAAATAGCTCTGCCATTCCAGGCGTCTAGATGCTTGAGCCACCACACGAGCTCTTCTCTTGCGTCTGAAGACAGACGGATAAGATCGGCATAGCCGAGGCCGCGACGTAAATGCAGAGCCTTCAGGCGCTGTAGAGCCCGATAATGGAGCGGGCCCGGGAAGATTGCTTGAATCGATGCAGATAGGAGACCCACAATCCGGGCCAACATCCTCAGAGATATGCGTTCCTTTCGCAGAATGGAACGAATCTCCTTCCGGATAGAACGAATCTTTGCACCCGGAAGTTTGAGGGACGCTTGACTGGAATCTACTACAAACCCGAGAAATTCCAGCTGTCTCGTCGGCACAAGATGGGACTTCGTCCAGTTTATCAGAAAACCTAGATCCATCAACAAATGAAGGGTCCACTCCGCATGGATGATGAGCGAGCGCCGATCCTGCGACATAATCAGGATATCGTCCAGATAAATGATCAAGCGAACACCCCGACTCCGTAGGAATGCCACCACCGGCTTCAGCAACTTGGTGAAACACCAAGGCGCTGAGGACAAACCAAAGGGCAGACAAGTGAATTGCCAAATCTGATTCCGCCATAGGAATTGGAGAAATCCCTGGGAAGACGGAGCCATAGGCACAGTCAGATAGGCATCCTTTAGATCTATCTTGACCATCCAATCCGAAGGAAGTAGAAGGTCCCGCAGAAGATGGATGCCTTCCATCTTGAAATGTCTGTACATCACACACTGATTCAAGTCGCGGAGATTGATAACTGGTCTGAGACCGGAGTCCTTTTTTCTGACTAGGAAAATATTGCTCACGAACCCAATTTGTTGTTTGGGGGCCAACTTTATCGCCCCTTTTGTTTGTAATTCGCTGATCTCGGCGTCGACCAGTAGCGTGTCTGCCTCTGAGAATAGAAAGGGAAAAGGAATTTGCGTTTGGACGGGAGGGGTGTAAAACTCTATTTGATAACCCCGAACCGTCTGCAGAACCCATTGATCGGATGTCAGATTTTGCCACTCGTGGAAAAAATGGGAGAGTCTGCCTCCCACTTTTCCCTGGAAAAAAGGGACTGTTAGAGGAACTCTTACCTGCATAGGATCTGGGACGAAACTGGCCCCTAATAGGTCTTGCCCGCCATGGCCTGCCTCTCTGAGGGAAGAATGGTCCAGTTCTTTGGTCTTGAGGTGGTTGTCCCTTAAAGTTAGGGGGAATGGAGGCCTGATATCTTTGTTGTGACTGGCGAGCCCGGCCGGAAGAACGGCCTCTGCCTCTTCCGGCCTGTCCAAAAACCCTAGGGTTAAAAACTCTCTTAAGGGATGACTGTGCCTTATCTAGTGCAGTAAAAGAGGTAACGAACTTCCCTATTTCCTTAATAAAGGAATCTCCAAACAATTGCCCTTTCGCAGCAGGGCCTGGTTCAGTATTAGCCATCTCAGCCAATTTAGGGTCGATCTTTAGAAGAATAGCCCTGCGTCGTTCAGAGGCAATGGCAGTATTAGCATTGCCGAGCATGCAAATGGTGCGTTGCACCCAACCTCGAAGCACTCCAATGTCTATCTGGGACCCTGACTTCAACGTCTCCTCTGTCATTTCAAATATTTTGGTTAGAGGACCTAAAGCATCCAATAACTTGTCCTGGCATGCTTTCAAAGAACGATCAATTCCCTTCCTAGGGTCTTTCCCTGATTTACCTATAAATCTCACCATTTTGGTGTCAAGTTCCGGGGTATCGCATACCTTATTAGCCACCGAAGGCCTGGGGCATTCTGCCCGTAACTTGTTCCTGGCGGAACGTTCCAAAGGATGTCGAACCCATGCCTCAAGGTAATCAGCAACGTGCTGTATCGGAGACCACTCCGCAGAGCGAGGGTGCTTAATGTCATCAGGGTTGAAAAGGGGTTTCCCTTTTGCATCCAGAATATGTAGTTTAGAAACGTCAGTAGTATTAGAAACGGAAATGGGATTCTTTGAACTTTTATCCTTAATGATACAGGAGTCTGACTCCTCACCAGAAGATGAAGGCTGTACCCAATCATCATCAGAAGTATCACTAGCTGATGAGCAATATGAGTCAGGTTTTTGGCGTTTATGCCCATTATTGGATTTGTGCCTCATTTGAACTTCCTCATGAGGAGAGGGTCTTTTTGGTGGTCCAGAGCCACACGGGTCAATACCGCCAATAGAAGGCAGATTCACAGGAGAATTACCTCCAGTCATTACATCCAAATTCAAGTGGGAATTGTTATCAGCTATATGTTTTCGTTTATGCGAACATTTACCTTGCTTCTGGGTAGTTGCCACATTAGTAGCAGGAGCAGCCCCAGATTCAGATAAAAGGTTACCAGGATTCAAGGATGCAACAATAGGCATATTACTAGGCACTTGAGTGGAACTTCCCAAGGGGGTCTGAGTTGTCATAGCCTTAGCAAAAGACACTGCCATAGAAGTAGAGAATTGCTGCATAGCAGATTGCACAGAAGCAGTCATAAACTGCTGAAATTGAGCAGAGGTTACAGCCATGAAAGGATTAATATTCCCATCCTGCAAATTTTGTGTACCAAGCTGACCTGAGGTAGTAGTCCCCTGTCCCTGGTCAAGGAGATCATCCCCTGAAAGGCTTGGGCAGTTACTGTCCTCACTATCATGAGACATGGTAATATCAGAAAAATAGGGTTACAAGCAAAAACACCCTTATGTGTAACAGAAAAAAACTAACTAAATAATTATTTAAGTGCAATGCACTACAAGTAACCGTTTTCAAGCACTTGTCTCGGACTGGATTAGAACCCAGACTACAATCACACAAGGCACCGACCTAACCCACTATGCTATAACAGTGATACAGAAAAAAATGGGAAAGGAAATATATATATCTGGGATGAAACAGCTTCGCAAATCAATCACAAAAAAGATTACCGGACTCCAGACACCACCGCGACCAGAGCAGAAGGAATAAAATGGCGCCGACAAAACAGAGGAGGAAACAAGGTAGGAAGAAACGCGCATGCGCGGAAATCAAAATTGCGCCAGAAAAGAAAGACAACCCCAACAAGGGCCCGTCGCAAGGGAAAAGAAAGATGGAAATTAAAACAGAAAAAGTAAAGACCGCGGTCACCTAGTGCTTACCGCGATCAGAGGTAGCACATAATGCCATATCCCGAACTGGAACACAGCGAACTGCAAAGCAGCCGCCACTCGGCAGTAAGAGCCAACAGGCAGAAGACGGTTGACAGGTTAGAAAAAACAAGGTGAAATAAAAAAGAACATAGAAAACATAACGAACCAAGCAAAAAAAGGGGAGAATAACAGATAACAATGATAAACTGGGAATAAAACCCAGACAGTCAGAGTAAAGTAAAAAGGGGATGCACAAAGTACAAATACATAAACAATTAAGGTAAATTCACAGAATAGGTACTTAACTGAGGGTCCAGCAGCAAAGAAAGAGGGAGTTTCAGGAAGTTTCAGACAAGTTATACAAGACTAGGGACTATTGATTGGATATGGGAGGAGTTATGGGTACTAGCAAGTTTTTTCTTATTCTGTATGTTTTACAAATAAAGTTTCCTTTGCTGCTGAGGGTGGCAGTGAAGAGAGTATTGCATAATATGAAGCCTCCGTGCTGCCATAAAATTCTGACTTTCCATCACAACAGTTAGGAAAATTCACAAATTGTATGGCTTCCACCTACACAATATACACAGCTACACACCTACACACTATACACACCTACACTATACACAGCTACACACCTACACTATACACAGCTACACACTATACACAGCTACACACCTACACTATACACACCTACACTATACACAGCTACACACTATACACACTATACACAGCTACACACTATACACAGCTACACTATACACAGCTACACACTATACACAGCTACACACCTACACACAGCTACACACTATACACTATACACCCTATACACAGCTACACACAGCTACACACTATACACAGCTACACACTATACACAGCTACACACACCTACACAGCTACACACTATACACAGCTACACACTATACACAGCTACACACCTACACACTATACACAGCTACACACCTACACACTATACACAGCTACACACTATACACAGCTACACACTATACACAGCTACACACCTACACACCTACACACTATACACAGCTACACACTATACACAGCTACACACTATACACACTATACACACCTACACACTATACACAGCTACACTATACACAGCTACACACTATACACAGCTACACACCTACACACTATACACAGCTACACACTATACACTATACACCCTATACACAGCTACACACAGCTACACACTATACACAGCTACACACAGCTACACACTATACACAGCTACACACTATACACAGCTACACACCTACACACCTACACACTATACACAGCTACACACTATACACAGCTACACACCTACACACTATACACAGCTACACTATACACAGCTACACACTATACACAGCTACACACTATACACAGCTACACACCTACACACTATACACAGCTACACACTATACACTATACACCCTATACACAGCTACACACAGCTACACACTATACACAGCTACACACAGCTACACACCTACACAGCTACACACTATACACAGCTACACACTATACACAGCTACACACCTACACACTATACACAGCTACACACTATACACAGCTACACACCTACACACTATACACAGCTACACAGCTACACACTATACACAGCTACACACTATACACAGCTACACACTATACACAGCTACACACCTACACACAGCTACACACCTACACACTATACACAGCTACACACTATACACACCTACACACTATACACAGCTACACACTATACACAGCTACACACCTACACACTATACACAGCTACACACCTACACACTATACACAGCTACACACTATACACAGCTACACACCTACACACTATACACACCTACACACTATACACAGCTACACACCTACACAGCTACACACCTACACACTATACACAGCTACACACTATACACAGCTACACAGCTACACACTATACACACCTACACACTATACACTATACACAGCTACACACCTATACACAGCTACACACCTATACACAGCTACACACCTATACACTATACACTACACACAGCTACACACTATACACAGCTACACACTATACACAGCTACACACTATACACAGCTACACACCTACACACTATACACTATACACAGCTACACACTATACACAGCTACACACCTACACACTATACACTATACACAGCTACACACTATACACAGCTACACACCTACACACTATACACAGCTACACACTATACACAGCTACACACCTACACACTATACACAGCTACACACTATACACAGCTACACACCTACACACTATACACACCTACACACTATACACAGCTACACACCTACACACTATACACAGCTACACACTATACACAGCTACACAGCTACACACTATACACAGCTACACACTATACACTACACACAGCTACACACTATACACAGCTACACACCTACACACTATACACTACACACAGCTACACACTATACACAGCTACACACCTACACACTATACACTATACACAGCTACACACTATACACAGCTACACACTATACACAGCTACACACTACACACAGCTACACACCTACACACAGCTACACACCTACACACTATACACAGCTACACACTATACACAGCTACACACCTACACACTATACACTATACACAGCTACACACTATACACAGCTACACACCTACACACTATACACAGCTACACACTATACACAGCTACACACCTACACACTATACACAGCTACACACTATACACAGCTACACACCTACACACTATACACAGCTACACACTATACACAGCTACACACCTACACACTACACACACCTACACACTATACACAGCTACACACCTACACACTATACACACCTACACACTATACACAGCTACACACTATACACTATACACAGCTACACACCTACACACTATACACACCTACACACTATACACTATACACACCTACACACTATACACAGCTACACACCTACACACTATACACAGCTACACACCTACACACTATACACAGCTACACACCTACACACTATACACTATACACTACACACAGCTACACACTATACACAGCTACACACCTACACACTATACACAGCTACACACCTACACACTATACACAGCTACACACCTACACACTATACACAGCTACACACTATACACAGCTACACACCTACACACTATACACAGCTACACACCGCTACACACTATACACAGCTACACACCTACACACTATACACAGCTACACACTATACACAGCTACACACTATACACAGCTACACAGCTACACACTATACACAGCTACACACTATACACAGCTACACACTATACACAGCTACACACTATACACACCTACACTATACACAGCTACACACTAAACACACCTACAAATATATACACACCATTTCCCATAAGTGTAATATTAACCATTGAGTGTCAGAGGGGTAAGCAATGCATTGCGTACCCCTCTGGCACTCAAAGGTAAAAACATCTCTTACCGGCACTGTAATAGTTAGGGTACCATTTTAAACCCTCAAGTGCTAGTGTGTTACACGCTCTTCTGGTACCCAACAGTTTACAACAAGGAGAGAGGGGGCTTGTTTAGGTGAGTATAAGGTTAAATCATTGATCCAGTGTGATCTGGGTTGTGGTGGGCATTTGTTAACCCTTTGAGGACCAGAGGGCAATGGATTGCACACCCCTATAGAAGAAGAATGATGACATGTCTGGGAGGCTTAACCAAGAATAGACAATTTTACTGATGAAATATTTCCTATACAAGATCATCCTTAATCTTCCCAAACATAATATCCACTCTACTCCTGTTCACACCACTCTGGTCTTCAGGCAGTTAAATATATTGTACAGGGTCATGCACTTAGAGAATTAAAGCAAAGGGAGGGGTATGCTTAGTAATGCACAGGACTAGGTTATTGAACTCATACCCCGGTCTCTTTGTATAAGGTGATCAGGAGTTCGCACTAGATGGGGCAAGGGGAGGGGGTCTATTTAGGCATGTGTAGGGTTAAATTATTAATCACATACTCTGATCTTCTATAAGGCGATCATGTGTTAAACAGCCCAGCAGGTGAGTTTCAACTCACAAGGCTGACAACGTATTGATAAAGATACGTTTATGCATATCCAGGGTTAAATTATTGATGTACTATCCTGGTCTCTTTGTATGAGGTGATCATGTGTTAAACAGCCCTGCGGAGGGAAACCCTAACCCGGGGGCGGATCTCACAGTGTAACCGGAGAGGAGGGCTATTAGCGGGCCTGGAGGTGCAGGACTTACCCCACCCAAGGTGACAGCTTGCAGCCGGCTATGGTTCCCCCGGGACAGGCATGAAGTGCGGACACTGAGCGCTGACCGCCTGCAATCTGCCGGGAGACAGGAGGGAGGGCAAATCACATACAATCCCCTCTACTGGGGCAGTCTGATGGGCAAATCAGATACAAATACAATCCCCTCTACTGGGGCAGTCTGATGGGCAAATCACATACAATCCCCTTTACTGGGGCAGCCTGCGGGGCAAATCACATACAATCCCCTTTACTGGGGCAGTCTGAGGAGACAAATCAGATACAATCCCCTCTACCGGGGCAGTCTGAGGAGACAAATCAGATACAATCCCCACTATTGGGGTCAGTCTGAGGGGCAAATCAGATACAATCCCCTCTACTGGGGCAGTCTGAGGAGACAAATCACATACAATCCCATCTATTGGGGTCAGTCTGAGGGGCAAATCAGATACAATCCCCTCTATTGGGGGCAGTCTGAGGGGGCAAATCAGATACAATCCCCTCTATTGGGGGCAGTCTGAGGGGCAAATCAGATACAATCCCCTCTACTGGGGCAGTCTGAGGAGACAAATCACATACAATCCCATCTATTGGGGTCAGTCTGAGGGGCAAATCAGATACAATCCCCTCTATTGGGGGCAGTCTGAGGGGGCAAATCAGATACAATCCCCTCTATTGGGGGCAGTCTGAGGGGGCAAATCAGATACAATCCCCTCTATTGGGGGCAGTCTGAGGAGACAAATCAGATACAATCCCCTCTACTGGGGGCAGTCTGAGGAGACAAATCAGATACAATCCCCTCTACTGGGGGCAGTCTGAGGAGACAAATCAGATACAATCCCCTCTACTGGGGCAGTCTGAGGAGACAAATCACATACAATCCCATCTATTGGGGTCAGTCTGAGGGGCAAATCAGATACAATCCCCTCTATTGGGGGCAGTCTGAGGGGGCAAATCAGATACAATCCCCTCTATTGGGGGCAGTCTGAGGGGGCAAATCAGATACAATCCCCTCTATTGGGGGCAGTCTGAGGAGACAAATCAGATACAATCCCCTCTATTGGGGTCAGTCTGAGGAGACAAATCAGATACAATCCCCTCTACTGGGGGCAGTCTGAGGAGACAAATCAGATACAATCCCCTCTACTGGGGGCAGTCTGAGGAGACAAATCAGATACAATCCCCTCTACTGGGGCAGTCTGAGGGGCAAATCAGATACAATACCCTCTACTGGGGGCAGTCTGAGGAGACAAATCAGATACAATCACCTCTACCGGGGCAGTCTGAGGAGACAAATCAGATACAATCCCCTCTATTGGGGTCAGTCTGAGGGGCAAATCAGATACAATCCCCTCTACTGGGGCAGTCTGATGGCCAAATCAGATACAATCCCCTCTACTGGGGGCAGTCTGAGGGGCAAATCAGATACAATCCCCTCTACTGGGGCAGTCCGAGGGGCATATCAGATACAATCCCCTCTACTGGGGCAGTCCGAGGGGCAAATCAGATACAATCCCCTCTATTGGGGTCAGTCTGAGGGGCAAATCAGATACAATCCCCTCTACTGGGGCAGTCTGAGGGGCAAATCAGATACAATCCCCTCTACTGGGGCAGTCTGAGGGGCAAATCAGATACAATCCCCTCTACTGGGGCAGTCTGAGGGGCAAATCACATACAATCCCTTCTATTGGGGGCAGTCTGAGGAGACAAATCAGATACAATCCCCTCTACTGGGGGCAGTCTGAGGGGCAAATCAGATACAATCCCCTCTACTGGGGGCAGTCTGAGGGGCAAATCAGATACAATCCCCTCTACTGGGGCAGTGTGAGGAGACAAATCACATACAATCACCTGTATTGGGGGCAGTCTGAGGGGCAAATCACATACAATCCCCTCTACTGGGGCAGTCTGAGGAGACAAATCACATACAATCCCCTGTATTGGGGGCAGTCTGAGGGGCAAATCACATACAATCCCCTGTATTGGGGGCAGTCTGAGGACACAAATCAGATACAATCCCCTCTACTGGGGGCAGTCTGAGGGGCAAATCAGATACAATCACCTCTACTGGGGGCAGTCTGAGGGGGCAAATCAGATACAATCCCCTCTACTGGGGGCAGTCTGAGGGGCAAATCAGATACAATCCCCTCTACTGGGGCAGTCTGAGGGGGCAAATCAGATACAATCCCCTCTACTGGGGGCAGTCCGAGGGGCAAATCAGATACAATCCCCTCTATTGGGGTCAGTCTGAGGGGCAAATCAGATACAATCCCCTCTACTGGGGCAGTCTGAGGGGCAAATCAGATACAATCCCCTCTACTGGGGCAGTGTGAGAAGACAAATCAGATACAATCCCCTCTACTGAGGGCAGTCTGAGGGGCAAATCAGATACAATCCCCTCTACTGGGGGCAGTCCGAGGGGCAAATCAGATACAATCCCCTCTACTGGGGGCAGTCTGAGGAGACAAATCAGATACAATCCCCTCTACTGGGGCAGTGTGAGGGGCAAATCACATACAATCCCTTCTATTGGGGGCAGTCTGAGGAGACAAATCAGATACAATCACCTCTACCGGGGGCAGTCTGAGGGGCAAATCAGATACAATCCCCTCTACTGGGGGCAGTCCGAGGGGCAAATCAGATACAATCCCCTCTACTGGGGGCAGTCTGAGGAGACAAATCAGATACAATCCCCTCTACTGGGGCAGTCTGAGGAGACAAATCAGATACAATCCCCTCTACTGGGGGCAGTCTGAGGAGACAAATCAGATACAATCACCTTTACTGGGGGCAGTCTGAGGGGCAAATCAGATACAATCCCCTCTACTGGGGCAGTGTGAGGGGCAAATCACATACAATCCCTTCTATTGGGGGCAGTCTGAGGAGACAAATCAGATACAATCACCTCTACCGGGGCAGTCTGAGGAGACAAATCAGATACAATCCCCTCTATTGGGGGCAGTCTGAGGGGCAAATCAGATACAATCACCTCTACTGGGGGCAGTCTGAGGAGACAAATCAGATACAATCCCCTCTACTGGGGCAGTCTGAGGAGACAAATCAGATACAATCCCCTCTATTGGGGTCAGTCTGCGGAGACAAATCAGATACAATCACCTTTACTGGGGGCAGTCTGAGGGGCAAATCAGCCACAATCATCTCTACTGGGGGCAGTCTGAAAGAAGAGGGGTAAATGAGGCATAATCACTTCTACTGGGGCAGTCTGTACTGTAGAACCCCAACCACCTCTCCTGGGAAACAGTTCCATGCACCCACCTCTCTTTCTGTAAACTTTAGTTTTGCACTTTCGCTCTTAATCACCCCCTCCTCAGTCCCCTCTCAGGTCCTCACCCTACACGGGCGTCCGGGGAGGGGTGGACAAGCCTACACTTGCCCCCTCCATATAAACACCGTGCTGGGTGGGCTGACCCGGGGGTCATATTATGGCTTAGCCCTCCCCTGGGGAAATTGCTGTGGATGCCCCTATTGCCCTAATATTCCTCTTAACCCTTTAAGGACTAGGAGTGTGAAAGGGATTGTGAAACCACCTTTATTAAAGGAACACCAACCAACACTGCCTCTTACTATCCCCCACACACCTTAATCTGGGCAGAAAATCCTAATGGTCACTATTAATCCATTCCACATTGATTGGACATGGAATTCTGTACTAATTAGAGATTAATTCTGCGAATTCCACTTATGTAGAATGGATTCATAGTGGCAATTAGTAATTTAAGCCAAGATTAACCTCTTGTGAACCAGTCAGGTGTGCAACACAATAGGCAGAGAAGGCACCTGCCTAAAACGCTAATTTTTCAGGGGCGAGGCCTCAGCTGTGATGTCCACACCCACGTTATGAACTGTGGGTGTGGCCAGAGAAATCTCAATGTTTATAAACCCCTTTACAGGCTACTATTTAACCCTTTGGATGCTAGAGAAATCTTGCAATGCGTTGGAGAGCTCTCTAGCAACCAAGAGGTTAAAGTGTTTTTTTTTTGTCCGGAGGCCAAGGTATTTTCTGTGCCAGGAAACAGTGGATGAACTGGGGGCGGGGTCATGTGAATAGTGAGGGTATGGTCATGGGTGGGGCTAAGGGCACCTAGAGTGCCTTGCTTAGCAATGCCTAGGATGTAAATCCTGATTAGTAACAGATAAATGTCCACATGGGAACATAATTCTTTAGCTGTTCTCTACAGAGCAGTTGAATTACTCCAGAGCAGCGTATTCTTTACGTTTATACATAAGGCCTAATGTTACTGAAGGCATCTGAAGTCTGCACATTGTATCTGTAACACATGAACAGAAAGAGCGCAAACCACCTCACATACCCTTTGGACCGTCAAATTTGATGAATACTCACACTCTTTCAAATGGAGTAGCTGGTGAACAATATGACCAGCTCAAGCAAATAGGGAAACATAGACTGCCCCGATTCAGTCACCTCTGTACTCAAAAAACACTGGATCCTTTGTCTTATAGAAAAATAGAATTTATTAAAATATAATAGCATAATATTAAAATAGCATCTTGCATATAGCTACTATATTGGCCTAATAACGCGTTTCGGGGTTACACCCCTTTTTCAAATATATAGGCAAAAATATTTTCAATATAGGCAATCTGCTAAAAAGCAAAAATAAAATCATCCGTTTATACATAAGACCTAATGTTACTGAAGGCATCTGAATTCTGCACATTGTTTCTGTGATGTTACAGACACGGATACGTTGTTCCAATTTGTATAAATGACAGACGGGAAGAAGAATTTAAAAAAAAAAAGCAGACAATTGGGCTTAAAAAAAAATCAAAGTGTTTAACCTGACACAAACTTCAACATTAGACGCATCAGGACTCATCGGTACAAGAGAAGGAATGAAATAACTTTGTGAGATGCTGTGACTGATCTCAGTCGCTGTTTAAATGATTAGACAGGACTGATGTTAGACAAACCTTCCTTCGCTCTGTGCTCTGCCCTCTGGTCTCCATTTACTCTGATAACCTACATGGGCGTAACAAGTACCTACTTGGCCCTATGGCGAAATCTGACATTGCTCCCCACCCCGTCATGGTCTGGAATAGGTATGAATAACACACGCCAGGGCATCCTATAGGTAACTATTTAAAGGGATAGTAATACTTCGTTTTAACTTTATTTTATTTTGTAGGCATTAAAAAAAACAAAGAACGATATAAGACTTATCTCTCAAACCTTTATGGTTTGAGAGATATTCACAAGCAAAGTTTCCCTTCCCACCCCTTTTACCTAGTGTAAGCCATCTCTTCTCATATGTGGAATCCAGTCCATAGACCAGACAGATAACAGCAGGGGACAATCTTCTTCCTATGAGAACGATGAAAACCCTGCCCCCCTTGACAAGTTTTTCAGGTTTTTCCCTTATCTTTATTGAAGATTGTCCTTCTCTGCAATCTACCTGGGCACCTCCCTTCTGCTCTGGCTGAGCAGTGTTACATCAGTAAAAGGGGTGGGAGGGGGATACTTTGTCATTGAATTACTCTTGTACTACAACTCTGACAGAATTGAAATAACACTCTCCAAAGTCCAAATACTATGATGATTAATTAGAGCTGTTTTTATTATGAAACATTACTATCCCTTTAACAGAAAAGTAACACCTCCGACAAACACCCCACTTACCTTATCAAGTCAAGAAAATTCTAATGGCCCTATGAATTTTGGCCTTTGTTCTAGAGATAATATCTTCAGATCATTCTTGTGTGTCTTGTCCATGGAGGCAGACATGACAGTTGCTGGCAATTTTTTCAAACCGATGCAGGCAGAGTATATGAACCCACTTGTCCATTTTAGGATCCAAGGGGTGCACAGTGTATTGCATAGAAATGAACTTCAGACAACTCTAGTCATTAAAGGATTAAGATCATCATGTGCAGTGTCCTGTGGCTCTGTTAGCAACTGTAATGTCCACCTCCACGTACATGACATGCAGAACTAATTGAAGAGGTTATCTCTTCAACAAAGGCATAATATTACATTTCATAGGGGTCACTAGGATTTTTCAGTCATAAGTTAAGTCAGGAGTTATTATTTAGAGATGTTACTTCTTCTTTAATTGCCAGTGGGGTTTGGAAACACACTGGCCGTTAAAGTGGACCTGTCGGCTTAACTTCAAATGTGCATATCTGAAACCTTAATTAAAGGGATACTCATGATTGTAATAACACTCTGCATTGTTAAAATCTATGATGTACGATCAAAGCTTAATTTATCTACAATGTTGTAACTGGTCTAGTTGATGTGTAATCCTATATAAGTGTACGGGCTGAGCCCGTATTTGTGGGTGGGGCTGCAGGGTTCTTAAGCCTGGCAACCTCTCCTACGGTGCGATGCCTACCGCTTGTCATCTGTACAGGGTCGCTAGGACCCAGGTTATGCCACTCCATTACTTATGCCATTGCCTTCAATTTGTACTCCTCATCAATTAACATCCCATAAGCCCTGACCACAATTATTCTCTAGAAAGTTTGTAACGACGCAGTCATGCTCAGTAGAGACTGCCCACGGCGCGGCTGATACAGAGCGGGGCACTTCAAAGGAGCATCCAGCTCTGTATCAGCCGCGGCACGGGCAGTCTCTACTGAGCATGACTGCACCGTGACCTGCTGGCACTGTATCAGCTGCGGCGTGGGCAGTCTCTACTGTGCATTACTGCCCCACGACCGGCTGGCAGTGGCACTGTGGCTAGTGTAACAGGCTCTTCAACTAGTTATATTATAAAGTGTCTCCCTCCCTCCTTTTACATACGTAACGCTGCCTCTCCTCAGCCGGTCAGGGTAGAACCTGACGAGGGACAATCTTCTGTCGGCATAAGGAAAAACCTGCCCTCTTTTGTCAAGGGGAGCAGGGTTTTCCTTTTACGGACAACCGAAAGATGGTCCCTCATTGCAATCTCCCTAACCCTTTTAGAGGAATGACTGATGCATTTCAATGCAATGGACACACTTCTGGTTCCCTAAGGGTTCACAGACTCATGATGCTATTCTTATCTCATTGGCTGGCAATGGCTGTGGGTGCTGATGTCAGCAGCCGCCGGTCAAGACAGGAAACTGATCGAATTGTATGGGGTCACAGTATAGTGTGGAGCCAATGGGGCTTCCTTGGACGCCGGACCCCATAAAATCTGCACACCTATATTTACTTCCCTGGATGATGGGGATCATACAAAAATGCAGATTAACCCACTGTTTTGTTCCTGGGGAGAAGTGGGAAGCCAAACAGGCTATCTTCTAATGACCAGTGAATAAAACAACTCGTGATGAATTTTTAATCCCTTGAATGCCAGAGGGGTACGTACCTCATTGCAAAGCATTTAAAATAGTTATTAAAAAAAAAAAAAAAAAAAAAATATATATATATATATATACAGATGGGCCAAGGTCTGGGTGATGTTAACCCTTTGAGTGCCAGAGGGGTATGCAACACATTGCTTTGCAATGCGTTGTGTGCCCCGGTGGCACTCAAAGGGTTAAGAGTCCGTCCCTTCTCTGCGTACTGTCGCCTCCTCACTGGTGCCCAAATGCACAGAATGCTCCCAGCATAGAACTCCCAGTATTCTGTGCGTTTGGGTAGTCTCTGCAGTGCATGACTGCAGCGGACAAACATTCTAGCATTTTACTATATTATATATATATATATATATATATATATATATATATATATATTTATATATATATATAAACAGGTTTATAAGGGATCAGGGGATACACTTGTGTAATATTGAGAAAGGCCGCTTTGTTGGCCGAAACGTTGATTCAAATAAATGTAACCTGCTTTCACATTGAAAAATGACCCTGTGTGTGCCGTTTCTACGAACTTCAAAAACTGTATGTACTTTTTCTTTTGACACGAGCACCCAAGTCAGAGATTCAGCTCAGTACGTGCAACCCAACCTCCATTGAAAATGTATTATATATATATATATATATATATATATATATATATATATATATATATATATATATATATATATTGGAAACAAAGAGTGGCACTCACATAAACAATTAGAAATCTTGCCCGGGTGCTACGCAAAGTTGGTTCACAGCAGTCTAAGAAAGCAAGCACTCATGGGACTTCAGACTCAGTTAAAATGTTGTACTTTATTTATATCGACGTTTCGACCCTAACTGGATCGAAACATCGATATAAATAAAGTACAACATTTTAATTGAGACTCAAGTCCCTTGAGTGCTTGCTTCTTAAACTGATATATATATATATATATATATACACACACACATATATGATTTTTCCTCTGGGTACAAGGGTACTTCCACGGCTGAGAGAGGATTTATTAAAAAGTTGTTGCACTTTAAATTATCAAGAAGCACTGGAGCTGATACTATCACATTCTATGGTGAACTCTAGCCTGAAGCTCACTTCTCTGGGGAAAATATGATAGATTCAGTGCCTGTACACCAGTTGGCACTAGTTCTTATAGCTCAATATAAAAATACATTTGAACTCTAACAACTTTGGAACAAAGGGCCTTCTAGCAGTGGGTGTACCTTGTTTTACTCGGCGTGAAAGGTCCTACAATATATTTCATCACTTACGAGCCCAACAGATCTCTCTAACTAGAGATAACATAATTGTGCATGCAACCGTCCCAGTTCCATTGCCTGAGGTCTAGTGAAAAAAAAAAGTAAACCGATACCTCCTATATACCTATTTCGGATGCTTTGCAAAAGGTAAAGCAAAGGCTATGTTGGCAGATACTGTGGATAATTTTAAGTCTGGGATGCCATTTTTATCCAGGAACAATACAGAGAATCATGACAGTTGAAGTCAGTGAAGGTATCAAGTTGATCCATGGAGTCAAGAGGACATGTTTTAACCCCTGGAGGCATAATTGGAAATTGCTTTAACTGGGTTTTGTTTGCATTCCTTTTGATCAACAAAGGAGATCTGGCAAAGGTTGACCTTGATTACCTAATGCCTTTTTTCTAGCCTATCTACTATGGAACTTTATGTATATAATATTCTACATATGAAATATGCAAACGGTTTAAAGGTGATTATTTCTGACATTTTGTATCGGTACATCGTGTTTCAGTTAACACTGTAAAGCCAAAGTACGCCAACGATAACTTATTAACCCTTTGATTGCCAGAGGCGTAGGCAATGCATTGCTCTGGCACACAAAAGGTTCATAAAGATATACATACAGACTTCTGTGTAGGAAGTGAGGAGTGTCAAGAATAATTACTGCCCCCCCAGCCTGCTAAAATCAGCTTCTAATATATCATATATCTAATATTCTGTTAAGCATGGTAAAGTACTCAGAGAGTCATTGGAGGGACAGGGTGCAATCCTTTTTGACCCCCCTGACACAAAACTATTCTCTTACGGAATAACTAGAAGCTACTGAGCCCTGAGGCTGATGGCCACCATTAGATACAGGAACATACTTCCCTAGTGTCCCTTTTTAGGAGATATTAGGGGTCCATACCTCCCAAGTGTCCCTCTTTAGGAGATATTAGGGATCCATACCCCCCAAGTGTCTGTCTTTAGGAGATATTAGGGGTCTGTACATCCCAGGTGTACCTCTTTAGGAGATATTAGGGGTCCATACCTCCCAAGTGTCCCTCTTTAGGAGATATTAGGGGTCCATACCTCCCAAGTGTCCCTCTTTAGGAGATTTTAGGGGTCCATACCTCCCAAGTGTCCCTCTTTAGGAGATATTAGGGGTCCATACTTCCCAAGTGTCCCTCTTTAGGAGATATTAGGGGTCCATACATCCCAGGTGTACCTCTTTAGGAGATATTAGGGGTCCATACATCCCAGGTGTACCTCTTTAGGAGATATTAGGGGTCCATACTTCCCAAGTGTCCCTCTTTAGGAGATATTAGGGGTCCATACATCCCAGGTGTACCTCTTTAGGAGATATTAGGGGTCCATACCTCCCAAGTGTCCCTCTTTAGGAGATTTTAGGGGTCCATACCTCCCAAGTGTCCCTCTTTAGGAGATATTAGGGGTCCATACTTCCCAAGTGTCCCTCTTTAGGAGATATTAGGGGTCCATACATCCCAGGTGTCCCTCTTTAGGAGATATTAGGGGTCCATACATCCCAGGTGTACCTCTTTAGGAGATATTAGGGATCCATACCCCCCAAGTGTCCGTCTTTAGGAGATATTAGGGGTCCGTACATCCCAGGTGTACCTCTTTAGGAGATATTAGGGGTCCATACTTCCCAAGTGTCCCTCTTTAGGAGATATTAGAGGTCCATACCTCCCAAGTGTCCCTCTTTAGGAGATTTTAGGGGTCCATACCTCCCAAGTGTCCCTCTTTAGGAGATATTAGGGATCCATACCCCCCAAGTGTCCGTCTTTAGGAGATATTAGGGGTCCGTACATCCCAAGTGTCCCTCTTTAGGAGATATTAGGGGTCCATACATCCCAAGTGTCCCTCTTTAGGAGATATTAGGGATCAGTACCTCCCAAGTGTCCCTCTTTAGGAGATAGGGATCCGTACCTCCCACAAGTGTCTTTCTTTAGGAGATATTAGGGGTCCGTACCTCCCAAGTATCCCTCTTTAGGAGATATTAGGGTCCATACCCCTATTTGTATGGGCAGCGCAAGTGCCCCCTCTTTCCCCACCCCTGAAGACACCAATGCCGGATGTCTCTCATTTTTAAATAATAAGACTGTGTGGTATCATGTGGTATCACATTGCTCCACAGCAATAACACTCACATTAATGTTTGTTTAAACTTCAGTATATGTGTTTAGAAATTAGTCTGTGTAAACAAAATACTTGGTCCATCATCTATATTGTATTCAGAGCGGTCAGTGGTCATGAAGTAAACTAAAAATTCTAAGTAATGCCTCGCCCACCAATCACAACCCCAGCAACCAAGTAAAACAAAAAAGTGCCCGTGTTTGGCTGCTGGGAATGTTGGGAGGTATGACATCCAGAGACAAGTGCCGCCTCTGTAGTCACATCTCCATACTGAATGTATCACGTTTATACCAGGTTGTTTCATATAAGGAGATGTGTGTTAGTACTTTAACCCACTTGGATTGTACCCTAAAGAGGTCCCCAGTAGATAGAGAAGCAATGTACTGGACACCCTCTGGCAACAAAAGTTTTAAGTGAACAGGCTTCTACCCAGTTTCAACTCAGTGGTACTCTTCAGTGACAAGTATAAATCACATTTCACATGTTCTTGTCCAGCTGGTGGGGGAAGCATTTTCTTCTGCACAGCTCATTTGCGGTGGTGCCTTACACAGTACAGTGCAGTCTCCTGAGCAGGATGTAAAGAGCGCAAAGGAAAAAACTTCCCCCACCCTGCTGGAATAAACACCACATGTAGTAATATTATATATCTAATGTTATATCAAAACAGGACACATTTTGACACCTATACATGTGAAGGAGTATTCCTGTAACTGTGTTTGGATGAATGAATCTTGGTACAGGACCCAATTGATAAGCTACTGCAATAACTTTGGTGCAGAAAGTAATGTTGTGGTAATGGTGTGTGTGTGTGTGTTTGTGGTGATGGGATGTTGAAATGATGGTTGTGTGTGCGGTGATGAAGTTTGGGTGATGAGGTGTGTGGGTGTGTGGTGATGATGTGTGTTGTGATCGGAGCGGATTGTAGGGGAATACCAGCCCGGGCATTTTTTTTTTTTTAAAGCAGCCCACTAGCTGCACAGACGTCCCTATTGACGCCCCCTTGTGGTCCCTGTGCGGCATCGAAGGCTGTCACAGAGAGTGTCTGTGCCGGTAGCAACACAGACCTCTCTTTCAAAATATCGTGGGACGGTGAGGTGAGATCCTCTGATCTCCCCCACCGGCCCATGATCTAGTGGCCCACCGGGGGATGCCCGATCCCCCGATAGGACAGTCCACCCATGGTTGATGATGATGATGTGTGGGTGTGTGTGGTGATGATGATGTGTGCGAGTGTGTGTGGGGTTGTGTGGTGATGATGTGTGGGTGTGTGTGTGGAGTTGTGTGGTGATGATGATGTGTGGGTGTGTGGTGATGGGGTTTGATGATGATATGTGTGTGGTGATGATGATGTGTGGGTGTGTGTGTGGTGATGGGGTTTGATGATGATATGTGTGTGGTGATGGAGTTGTGTGGTGATGGGGTTTGGGTGATGATGAAGTGTATATGTGTGGTGATGGAGTTTATGGGTGTGTGGCAATGGGATTTGAGTGATGGTGTGTGGGTGTGTGGTGATGGAGTTTGTGGGTGTGTGATGATGGGGTGTAGGTGTCTGGTGATGATGTGTGGGTGTGTGGTGAAGGAGTTTGTTTGATGATGTGTGTGTAATGATGTGTTGTGATGCCTTTGATGATGATTATGATGATGTGTGTGTGTGTGTGTGTGGTGATGTGTGTTGCCAGTGTTGCCATTGTTTTCCTGTTGTCTGGTAATGCCAGAATGACAATCTTCATTCCTATTCATCATCATTAAAATGACAAAGAATATAAAAGATTGTGCATCTGACTCTGATCCAAAGTTGGCAGTTAGTTCACCCGTTTCATCTGATAAGTTTCTTGTGACAGCCAGTGGTGGTGCTACCATACACGCAGAATAAGCGGCAGGACTAGGGCCTCTACTTCATCAGGGGGCCCCACAATGCTGTTACAGTACCACCACCCCATGTAAACAAAATCTGATTAGAAATACTGACTAAGGGTTAAAGGGGCCCCCCCATGTGAAATTTTAGCTTAGGCTCCCCAAAAACCTAGTGCCGCCCCTGTTGAGTACTCTCAGTGCAATATTATATAAACATGCACAATTATTATTATATATGCATACACCCACTATAATATTATTGTATGTATATATATTATAGTATACTGTAGAAAGGAAGCACTCTCACGTTAAAGGGATAGTAATATCAGAAAAAAAGTATTAACTATATGGTAGATACAATTAAAAGAGAGTACTTGCACTTATTTGTATCTCTCAGACCGTTATGGTTTGAGAGATATAGGAAAATAAAGTTCTGCTCCCTTCCCTTTCTGCTTGACGAGCTGTAAAGCTGTCAGAAGCAGATTCTGGTCGCTTGACCAGATGTGGCTCTTCATCAGCGCCGATATAACGATATCTAAAGACAAATACTTCATTTAGAACAGTCTACAAAGTGTGCCTGGTTTGCAAGCATACTTTGGACCTTTCCAATGAAGTATTTATTTCTAAATAGTGTGATTTCAGGTCTGCTGAACAGCCTCTGTCTGGTCAAATGCCTGGAATCTGCAGCTGTCAGCTAGATGGCAGACTTGAGTAAAACAGCCAGGAAAAGGTAACTTTAGCAAGTTATATATCTCAAACCATAAAGGTTTGAGAGATAAGACTTACATTGATGTTAACATTTTTTTTAATGTCTACAATATTAAATCAACTTAAAATTAACCATTACTATCCCTTTAAGGGTATGAGGCTAAGGTATTTCAATAGTAAGAATACTGGACATTCCCAGGGCTGAAAAATGAGGAAAAAGTAACTTTATTTAGTGTTCAACGTTTCGGCCAGAATTGGATAATATTAATTAGGATATCATTATTTAACTGTTGTCTCTAAGGAAAAAAAAAACGTTAAACTAGTATCATTGTAAGGGGCGCCTTATTTTTCCCCAGTTTCATCAACCCTTTGAATGCAATGAATAGAACAACTCTCCGACACTCAAAGGGTTAATTTTTTCAGCGCAGTTACCGGATTATCTTGTGAATGTGCTGGAAAGGGCTGAGCTCTGCGGCAGTATAACCAATTGTACATTATTATTTTTTTCAGTCTTCAAATAATGTACATTTAATAATTATACACTTGAAACCCCCAAGGCGCTCTTTTTAATGTAGAGGGGTGTTTAACCCTTCAAGGACCAATACGCATATCAATGCGTTGCAAGCCAATATGGCACTTAAAGCGTTAAGTGGATAAGTCCTTGTCTCTGTATATCTATTATCCTTGTCATCTATTGTACTGCGCTGCTGAATATATTGGCGATTTAAAAATAAAAAAGCGAAAAGTTTCAAATACTTGTCTGTCTTTCACAACATAAAGTATTTTATCTCTCTCGGTACCAATTCAGAAGATTCTAATGTTAAAAAAAAAATCACTGGGATATTTACAGGGAGATCTCAATTTTACCCAAAAGGAGCACACTCAAGCGGTTAACCCTTTGAGTGCCGGAGGGGTACGCAACGCATTGCTTTGCAATGCGTTGCGCACCCCTCCGGCACTCAGATGGTTAAGTGATTTTCTTTATGTTACAGAGAAGCAGACAATGCTGACAAATCTCTAATAATGATAATAATTGTTATCATTATTAATTACTATTATGTTCGCTACCAGGTATAACGATATAATTGGGAGACAGACACAATATTTTCACCCAACCATCCCTGAACCCGTCTGGTTTGACTGGCATTGCTGAGTTTACAAAATTAAAAAAAAAATTAACACTACCTACACCACAGATTTTTATTATGTATGTAATAATAAATTATTACAGTTCAGAGTTCTCAATTCAACCGACTCTTCATTAAATCTCAGGATGGACAAATTCCCCTGCCCTTAAATTTGGGAGACAGAATAATGATAGACAGCAACGATTGACCTCTTATTAACCAATGCGTTGCAAACCCCTCTGGTCCTTAAAAGGTTAATTTTCCTTTAACAAACTGCAAAATGATCTGTTCATCCTTTAGAAAATACTATTTTCCTTAGTACTTCACAGTTCAACTGATGATTAAATGGGCAGAATTCCCTTTGCCCAGTAAAACTTTAGTAAGTGTTTTTAAAGGTTGGTTCTGACTCCAAAATATCATCCATTTTTCTGATTGATTTAAATGTAACCGAAGGTTGGTAAAAGGCGTTGGATCCCCTGGGTAGGGAGGTGTACAGAAAAGAAAATACACTGTAATTTAAATGTAATCAGATTATTAAATAAATCGTTTTCACGTTATAGACAGACATTATATGGAATATGTATGCAGAGAGACAGACGATAGATTGAAATATAGAAGATATATATATATATATATATATATATATATATATATGACATATCAAGATACATATACAGATGGACAGAGACAATTATATTCTGTAGAGACAGATATATAATTTAGATATAAAGAGAAATAAAGAGAATCGTTATAGGCAGATTAAATAGACTGATATGAGATAGGAAGATATATTAGATAGATAGATAGATAGATAGATAGATAGATAGATAGATAGATAGATAGAAGATAGATAGATTTAAATTTATTACTACATTTTTGTTATTAAGCTTAAGGCAACAGAGGGGTCTGCAAAGCATTCCTCACCCCTCAGGCGCTCAAAGGGTTACAGTAGACGTAAACCAGGCTCCTTTTGTTAACTCACTGCAGGGTAAGTTCTGTGTTTGGGTGGGAGGGGGTTAATGAGATCATAATGAAGCATGATGAATGACGGGATGAGAATACACAGGGTGTTACTGGATGCACACAGGGGCCTGCGCTGCTGTAATTAATTCACTGTCTCTTTTAATCAAACTGAAAGGGGATCGAGTTGCCTTTTCATTGTGTGACATCAGCCAAAAAAGCCCCGGCAGCCAATGGGAGTGCAGGCTACACAGACACGTGTCCTGGCACATTCACAGCCCTGGCAAAAGTGACACAACTTGTATAGAGGAAAGGAGAGAAGTGACAGCGTGCAGGGACATCTAAGAGCAGTGCCCACCCCTCCCCAGCCCTCAGGACAGGGCACTAACCTGGGCACAAGGACTGGGGGATCTGGGTCTAAACACCTCCCTGGATAGGAGAGAAGGGCTGGAACAGAAGGACTGGGGGTCTGGGCCTGAATACCACTCTGGGTACGAGAGGGGGGCATTAACCCGGGCAGAAAGACTGGGGATCTGGGGCTGAATACTTCCCTGGGTAGGAGAAGAGGGCAGGACAATAAATTAACCTGGAGCACAAGGGCAGGTGATGTGGGACTGGAGAGGAGGACAGTACTAACCCGGAACAGAGCAGGGAATCAACTTAAAGCTCCAGGGGAGATATTGGGGTCCCCCCTCCAAACCTGAGTAGGAGAGGAAAGTATGGTGGTGCTATAATCCAGCGCACAGGGTCAGGAGATCTGAGACCAGAGACCCCCCCCCCCCCAAGTAGGAGAGGAGGGCAGGACAGTAACCTAGGGCATCTGCACATATCTGGGTCTATTGTCCCTCCTTTAGAGCAGAGGAGGACCGGACAGTACACTGACCCAGAGCTCAAGGACAGAAGATTCGAGACCTCCTGAGTGGTAACGAGTCTAAACCAGAGTCTCGGGGCAGAAACTTTGAAGCTGGAGTGGAGTGTCTAATCCGGGAGTGGGTGATCTGTAGGTGTAGACCCACGCATTATTAATGGTGCTGGTGGAAGTAGAGCAGGTCAGTTGCTGCTCTCCGTGGTGCTGAAAGGCTCTGCTCCACAGGACTGGCTGCAGGTCCACGCTTGGTCCACAGAGATCATCTCTGGGATAATGGGATGTGCCAGCGAGTGACCTCCTGTATTGGCTCCTGTGTTTGATAAGAGATCAGAGTCCTCTGTGTGCTGCTGACATCCTACATCTCCACCAAAGCTGAAGCGCTGCAGACACCAATCTCTGCTCCTCTTGATCGATTTTACCATCATTGGGCTGGTTAAGCCGCAGAACCCCGCTATTGATTTTTCACACAGACATATCCTGGGGGGATTCTGACCACCCAGTTAATTATCTATGACTAGTAGGGATCTTTACTGGGACTTTCTACACCTTGATTGGAAAGTTGGGGATTTTCCTCTGATGGGTACCCGGGTGAAGCTGTCGGGTGCAGTGTAACATACTGAAGGGGGGCGAAATCAGAGTGACTCCAGATTACACAGCACGCATCAGATCTTCATCTGGGTTCTTCTTGTGGATCAATGTTATTTTGAAAGTGCCAAGTCGCCTGGCATGGAAGGATCTAACGGATTTGGGATTGATACCATCCTGTCCCACAGAGCAGGAAGCCCCGGGATTGCTCAAGGGGACCCATTGATGGGGGACAGCAGGTCACCCCTAGAGCTTAGCCCAAGGTCTGAAGTCAGCAGCGATTGCTCGTCTCCACCATCCCCTGCAAGAGACTGCTTAGAGGCGGTAAGCGCCAGGCAAGGAGTTGCTCTAGCCATGGAGTCCCATCTCCAAGCAGGAGGGCTCCAACTCTCTGCGCCTTCCCAATCCAGGACTGTCACCTCGTCCTTTTTAATCAGGGACATCTTAGCGGACTGTAAACCTTTAGCAACCTGTGCGCCCTATTCCAGCAACGGGCAGCCAGCTCAGGACTTGGGACATTGCTTGGCCAGCAAATCTGTTGAGGACTATAGGGACAAAATGGATAAGAGTAGCAGCTCCACTTCCTCAGAGTCCGAATACAAAGGTAAAGGTGAGTCCCATATAAGGGAGCACATGTATCGCATTTTACATTGATATTTGGATCACTAAAACAGATTAGCACTTTTTGGATCACTAAAAAAAAAAAAAGGGAACACATATTCACTATTATAGTTAACCCTGTGCGTTCCAGGTAGGTATCCAACGTATTGCTTTGCAATGCGTTGCATACCACTGTGGCACTCAAATTGTTAAACACTTTTGTTATTGTTCAGGATGCAACACCCGATATTGTTATTAGAAACCTTAATTAACTCCTTATTTGCTAGAAATAGGCTCCCTAGCACAAAATAATTTAACTATCTGCAAAACTGCACACACACTTTTAAAGATTCCGTTTCTGGTCAATAGAAACACAATGTATGGACAAGAAAGTGTATCGATTACAACCTTAGCTGTGATATATATATATTTATTGTCTGAAATTGTTTAGCTGGGAATTGCTTAAGGATTATTTTGTTCTGCCATTGAGGTCCTATGTATACATATGTATGTACTTTTTATATGTGCCTGCCAAAAGAATATTTTAATATAATAGCAATGAGGGGGAGAAAATCGATTGCACAAGCTGTAACAGAATGGAATTAAGACAAGCATGCAGAGTAATGACTAGGATTCACAGAGCTGCATGTTTCCCCTCAGAGGCCTCATTATCTGATAGAAATATTAGGAATAAATATGTAACGAATTAACATAAAAGCAGCTCTCCAAATTAGTCATACACAGTCAGATCCTACAATTTCCATGCAATAAAGAGAAATCTGACATTAATCTCCTATCAGGCACCGCTTGTTGTCTAATGCATCAAACACAACATTCTTCGGTTCCTGAATTCTTAAAAAGGAGTATTTTTGTGATTTATAAAAAAAAAATATGCAAGTTGCATTTACCTTTAAAGAATAGCGGATTATTAAGAACTTTGTAGACAGTTTTCCTTCAGTTGCCCTCATAATATAATTATCTTACAGAAAGCATTTTTTTTTTAATGATAAGACTGGAGATGTATCGTTTTGGGTAGAAATAAGCTGTAATCTAAGTTTTTGTACCCAATATGAAATAAAGTGAGTAGGACATTTTAGTGGATGGAGAAAGAAATACAAAATAACGTTACTGAAAACAGAATATTGTATTTCTTACCCGAGAACATGTATTGGCAATTTAACCCTTTGAGTTCGAGAGGCACTCAAGGGGTTAGAAATAAATGTCAGCAATTTAAAATATTATTCACCTTGGTTTATTAAATCTTGAGGATTTTTTTTAAATAAATTACAGCTACTAAACATGTCCAGAAAGTATTCAAGATAATTAAAAGGAACCTTAGTTCAAAAGTTGAAAACGTTAACTGAAATATAAAATAGAATCTCATTCTAAATAATTTGTATTTTAGCTTACGTTCGTGTTTATTTACAGGGAGACTTGCATTGTGTACTTTCACCGTGTAAATATAGGTTATAAGGATGGTCTCTATAGACAATCAAGTAACACGTACTATAAATCATATCTAGAATATATATCAATAGAGAAGAAGAGATCCAGTTAGATTTGTTCTAGATTATTGTCACACATCAGTAAAATGCAAACCATAGTTGCTCACTAACTTATAAAATAATCCATATAGCTGCTAAAATATAAAAAACCTTCAAACGAACTGAGGAAAATAAGTCTTATGATCTTATGTACACACATTTATGTATATTATATATACACGTATATAGATAGCCAAGGTCTGTGTCTGCTATACATAGATCTCTCTTTAATCTTGACACTGTTATGGGAAATGTGGGCTTTTATTTTAGGACTCATTAATTTAAGATTAAATTCACTGCTCGGGTGTATTTTTAATAATATATAATATTATTAAACACATTATATATACACACACACACATATATACACAAACACACAGATAGATTATAGATAGGTATACATATTACATAAACACTAATAGATATACACACACACACACACACACATATATACACAAACACACAGATAGATTATAGATAGATATACATATTACACAAACACTAATAGATATATACACACAAATGTATACACAAACTCACAGATAGATTATAGATAGGCATACATATTATATAAACACATATATATATATATATATATATATATATATATATATATATATATATATATATATATATAGACACACACATACACACTGGATGCCTCTACAGCGTTTTATATACAGAGAAAAAGATGATGTTTTAATCCTTAGCAGACAGAATAGTCAACGTTACGGCTCTTATTGTAGTCTTTATCAGTCTTGAGCCACATCCTATAATTATTTAAAAAGGCAATGTAATAAATCAGTTGTTGTTTTTTTTTGCACATCTGGATGTATCCTCTCTTATCAACTTGGTAGCACAGGATAAGTATATTTATGTACTCTGCATGGTACATGCAGCATTGATTATGCTTCTGAGTTATTATATATCATATCAATCTATCATATCTAGAAAAAGATAACAGAGAACTGTGATTGCATCATAAAATTGTTACAAGGCAAAATATTATCTCAATATATATTATATACACACACAATAACATTGCTACTTATTTTTTGTTATTAAATGTAATATTATAAATTATATATTATATAGTTCAACATTACATTTAAAACAAATAAAAGCAAAACATCAACCTTAGGACACACACACACACACACATCACATATATTACATATATATTATATACAAACCAATTTGTATATAATATATATATATATATATATACATATATATATATATCTCATTACATACATACATATATAAATATTTTATAGCGTGTGTATGTATGTGTATATATATATATATATATATATTATATACATACATACACAGTATGTATATTATATGTACAGACATACGCAGTATATATCTCAAGTGGAATGGTAGCTTATCTACCAATAAGATGATGTCGGTAAGTACTATGAAAACAAACTACAATGTATTGGCACATAGGAAGGCTCTTAGGGAAAGTTCAGTGTCTGGTATATATACATGGATCTGATTGGATACAGTCATTATTGGTTTAGACATTGTGCTTTATCTCATTCTACTGTATTTGTGACATCATACTGGCTTCATAACATACCAACTCATTAACCATTTGGATGCTACAGAGGTCTACAACGCATAGCGAAGGAATGCGGTGAAGACCTTTCTAGCAACCAAGGGGTTAATCCACATATTAAAGCTACAAGGTACACTTTTCCCCTCCTGAAAGTTTTCTTTTTTTCCACGCATCGTTCCCTTTAAGACCCTGGACTGAAATCCTAGACATTACTGATGTCTTTATGAGAATCTTTATGGGTTTCACATATTGTGCAGTCCCTTCTATAAGGGCAGTAAAGAGAATTTTTACTGTGTGCTGTCCATGAAATGAAATAGGATGGGGGGCACTGGTGGGGTGGGTATTTCTTTACTCCTATCTGGCTTGTTAGGTTCAGAATTTCTGGTTGAAGGATTCAGCTCCCTGGTGGCTCAATTAAGCGGATTATTGTCTTCCTACAGAGGGAAATCAACTTTAGCCCTGTCACTTGTAAAATCTCATACAATGAAATGCACTATAAACCCGTGTAAAAATCTAATGCTGCCAATTTAATGCAATGCAGACTATTTGTTATATTATCGCTTTAAAACCGATCTGGATGCTTAGATTGTACTTTAGCGCTGGGCTATACCTGGGGGAGATAGATAGAACTACTCATATATATATATATATATATATATATATATATATATATATATATTCTATATTTTTGTACTTGTATTATATACATCTATTTTTACAAGTAGTATAGATTATGAATTCATGAACCGAGATATCTGAGGACACATAAACCGTCAACGTGCTTATTGCCTTATTAATAAAAACAGGATAATTGTAACTGATCAACAAATACATGACATTGGAATCTGATAATTTAACGTGAAAGTGGCACACACACAATGACACTAGCACACACTAGCACACACATACTATCATTAACACACTGACACTAACACACACTAGCACACACATACTATCGTTAACACACACTGACACTAATACACATTAGCACACACATACTATCGTTGACACACACTGACACTAACACACACACAAACTCAATACACTGACAAACACACACACACTGATCCACATACAAAGACATACACATTGACACACACACACACACACACACACACACACACACACTACAGACCTACAGTGAATCAGATACACACAAACACATTCCGACACACAAATACACTAATATACAAACACGCGTCCACACTGACAGATACACATACAACACATACAAGCTGATATTCACCCAAAGACACACACGTATTTTAAATGATCAGGGTATTTTACATTACAGCTGCATATAAACATTATTTAACCCTTAGGTGTAAGGATGGCAAACACCTCTTCACATCCAAATGGTTACATGCTTTTATATACTTCATTATGACGGGACAATGAGCATAATTGTTATAGTTTGCAGTATTACAAAGCCTTACAATATGCAATTATGCATAATAAAACAGATTTGTAAGGTACACTGTCACCGGTTAACAACATGTTGTGGGTTATTCACTAAGAGGAGATAAAGTGGAGATAACATCTCCAGTGATATCACTTCTCCAGTTCCTATGTTATTCTATAGAGCCTATGCACAATCATCTTAGTGCATTGGCTCCATAGAATAACATAGGAACTGGAGAAGTGATATCACTGGAGATGTTATCTCCACTTTATCACCTCTTAGTTAATAACCTCCAATGAGTCTCCTCCTAACCACATGTATTATTTTATCCGGCGCTGAATGGGTTAAATAATGTCTCTGGCCCTAATTGTTTTCTGCTCTTGTTTAGTCTTATTTCTTACTTTTAACTCATTGTATACTAGAAAATAATGCTTGTGATACCCAACATCCAAGGAGTTAACCCTCTGAGTGCCACAGGCGTGCGCAACGCATTGCAAAGCAATGCGTTGCGTACCCCTCTGGCACTCAAAGATTTAAGCGGACGCTTCATGCGCAGTAGAGACTGCCCGAACGACAGCAGTCTCTACTGCGCATGACGGCTTCTGACAAACATCCTAGCGAATTATTATATAGGATGCAATATGGTTCATGTTTTTGGAAGTTGTATTATTTCCAATACGTTGGCAAGTTATTATTCGGTATCATTTATAGCCACACATATACAGGACTATTCATTAAAAAGTTATCAGGGCCTCGTCAATCGTTTAGTTACACAAATGAACCGTTTCAGTGCCAGAGGGGTGTGCACAAGGGTTAAAAATAAATGTACCATAAAACGTCAGTGGATAATTTTATTTTAAATATGAATTACAGGCACACGAAGAAAAAAATGATCGCGGACAGTCTTTTATACAATAATTGTATAGCTGTTATCACAACGTTTCGGCCCAGGCTATGTAAACATGGGGGTTATTTTAGGGGCAAAATGTAATTATTTATGGTGCAGTTAGTTTGCACCAGATTTGCCTTAAAATATTCTTAATATAGTGTTTTTTCCACCTTCTTTTAGTAAAAGAAGAGGGGGACAGAGAGATATCCAGCTCCAGAGACAGCCCCCCAGTCCGGCTGAAGAAGCCTCGGAAAGCCCGCACCGCGTTCACAGACCATCAGCTGGCTCAGCTGGAGAGGAGCTTTGAGAGGCAGAAGTATCTGAGTGTGCAGGACAGGATGGAGCTGGCAGCGTCCCTCAACCTCACAGATACCCAGGTCAAAACCTGGTACCAGAACAGAAGGTAATTACCCATCAGCACTGGCACAGCCAGCCCTAAATATAACTGATGTCCAAAACACCCAAACAAACATGGAACACAGGGTGGCATCTCTATAACACAGGGGTATAGGGAATCCAAAAATACAGGGACACAGACACCAAAGAGGGTACCCTAAAACAGCAATTTGGTCTGACTAATATTTAGCGATGGGCAAAATAACATGGGGTAACAAAAGAGGGGAGAGAGAGGGGGTTAGAGAGAGAGAGAGAAGGAGAGGGAGGGAGAAGGAGAGACAGACAAAGAGAGAGAGAAAGAGAAGGAGAGGGAGAAAGAATGCGAAGGAGAGAGAAGGAGAGGGAGGGAGAGGGAGAGAGAAGGAGAGGGAGCACAGATAGACAAGGAGAGAGAGAGGGACAGAGAGAGAGAGAGAGAGAGAGAGAAGGAGAGGGAGAGACAGAGAGACAAGGAGAGAGAGAGAAAGAGAAGGAGAGGGAGAGAGAATGGGAGGGAGAGGGAGCACAGATAGACAAGGAGAGAGAAAGGGACAGAGAGAGAGAGAGAGAGAGAGAGAGAGAGAGAGAGAGAGGAGAGGGAGAGAGGAGAGGGAGAGACAGATAGACAAGGAGAGAGAGAGAAAGAGAAGGAGAGGGAGAGAGAATGGGAGGGAGAGGGAGAGAGAAGGAGAGGGAGCACAAATAGACAAGGAGAGAGAGAGGGATAGAGAGAGAGAGGGAGGGAGGGAGAGAGAAGGTTAGAGAGACAGAGAGAGATAGAGGGGGTGTAGAATGTGTGGATCTCTGTGTTTCTGTGTATATATATATATATATATATATATATATATATATATATATATATATATATATATATATATATATATATATATATGTCTGTATGTGTGCATGTCTCTGAGTGTATGTGTATATATATAGTTTCTGTGTGTGTGTCTTTGTGTTTTTGTATAGGTTCCTGTGTGTCTATGCATGTGTGTATGTGTATATTTGTGTCTGACAGAGAGTCTGTGTGTATGTTAACCCCTAACATGTAACAGAAGCACTTACCTAGGTAGCAGTCCATCATACAGCAGTCAGGTGTATCTATTTAATTACTGTGTGTAACAGAA